>SNQJ01S0056861.1:13240-39774 GCA_010110895.2 Picea sitchensis | reverse complement strand
GGTGATAATATGATGAGATTGTTTGGCATTATATTTTGCAATTTCGTTCAGAAATGATATTGTAGAGTTTGTTTATATTTTGATCATGGGTCACTTTAGTTATGATGTCATGTGTTTTTGCATTGATATGAATTATGTGATGTTGTTAATTTCTTATTTCTTAGAGTTAAAAAAATAAAAATAAAAAAAATCCCTATTGTACTTCGCTATTCATAGACATAACGAAGGGGTCGTTACAGGCTCATGTATTACATTTTCATATCTAATTTAATGCCCTTAGCAATCGTTCTTCAAATGCATGTTTGAGTTGTCGAGGTTTTTTTTTATTTTTTATTGTTGTCCATACCATAATTTTTTGAACACAAGTGGACAGAGGTTAAGTTTCCATGCACCTTGTGGAAAAGATAATTATCTATGTTCTCAACATTCAAAATGACCCTTAGACTAACCCAACTACCTCCCTTGGATACTAATAGTTGTCTCTTTTGTTAAACAAACTTACTTCCAAAATTTTGCAAAGACTTGAGTTTGCATTCTTGGGTAACCGACTTTGTTGACATTGTATAAATGTGAGCTTATACTACGATCTTTTCTAGAGGTAAAATAGTCATACCCTCTTGATCATCATTGAATTCTATTCAATTGTTAAGTGATCCTTGTCCTAGATTGTTCCTTGCATAGATCGAATGCAAACAAGAGGTGAAATTATCTTATTTAAATAACAAGTAATAACATTTGTTTGTTGTCAGAAAGGGTTTTAGTTCATTGTTTAAAGATCACATTCTAAAACCCTTCTTTCTATACAATGCCTAGGAATATTTTGGTTCTATTTATTCCCTAGAAACAAATCAAAATAATAAACATGGTAGCGAATTCACTCAGGGTTTTAATATCATTACTATTTTAAAATTATTAGATGTTAAAATTATTGGGTAACCAGAGTGGAATTAGGATTAAGTGAACCTACCTTGTGCAGCGTTTTCTTTTATGTTTCTTTGATCCATAAATGTGCATCAATATTGAAATCCCCAATGATTGTACTAGCCCTCAAATGATTCCATTATCTTGAGATCCAATGGCACTATTAAATCTTATGTTTAGGGTTTGAAATCTATGTCAAAAGAAGGTCCATTACCACAATCTGCAAGGTGCAAAGACTATTTGAAATCTTGTGTGTTGACATATATTACGTCACTCTAATAATTTCCTGACAGACCTGGTATTTTTATGTTTTAAACCATCATTGTTTGATGGTGTATATATGAAATTTAACACACTGTAATTTTTGGTCACTCGTAACCATTTTTTTTTTATATGGCACGATTCACAGATCTAATTGAGGACACAAGGAAACAATTTAATGCATGTTGTTTTAATTGGATTTTCACATATGCTCTCAGTTATTTTTATGATCTATTTGTATCTTCATAGTTTCATTTTTACATCGGACTCAACATTTAAATTTGTTCCAGAATTTTCCATTTCCATTATGCTAAGTATCTTGTGCTATAAACCTTCATTCATTTACTGAATAATTATGGTCATGGATGTGGAAATGCCTTAGATCACAAAGGTTTCATTTGAAGTCAATCCTTGATATTTCCATCATCTCAGATCTCTCATCTCTACACATATCGAATTGCACAAGTAGATCAAGGGTGAATCCCTAATATGCAACGAAATATCCCAAGTGAACAATAAACATGTGCCAATTTTGAATGACAGTTTAACCATACATCCATTAGTGTTGTAATTATGGAGTATACTTTGGGAACACATTATATATGTTGACATATGTTGAGTAGTCCAAGTCAATTTCAACTTATATGGGAGTCTATTCTCCATGGAATTGACTTGCTTTGTCCTACTCGAGCATAAAAATCTAGAGCAACATGCCAACAAACTAAATTAAAATTTGAAAAGGAACGACATGGCCCACTTGTCTATTTACTTATATGTTGTAGATTCTGCCACATTACCAAGAGGTTCGAGCATATATGTTTCTTTCATCCCGACTGTTTTTTTTCATATTCATCCTATGCTCACCATCAAGAAAGAAACAAAACATGCGTTTAATGCCATAACATAAGATTTAGGTTTGACATCGTTCATGCCTCTACTCAACCTTCACAACATCACACAAGGATATCTAATAGATGATATTCTTATAGTGGAAGTAGAATTTATTATTGATAGTTAGGTAGACGATTATGGTAATTAGTTAGGTTTCGATGGGATGAAGACATTGACTAGGAAGAGGCTTCTAAACCCTCCCTTAAACTCCAACTCGTTTTCTTTTGCCGGAGGGGGGGACCATGAGTGAAGGGTCAAACAAGATATCAATCAAGCACATCATCACATGATAACTTCTTTGAGAGGTTTGTTCAAAATTTCTGATATATTTTGAATATATATAGTGAGGTAAAACAAGAGAGAAAAGCTAAATATGACACGAATTAGCTCTATATAAGTTGTAAAAATATATCACAAAACCCTAATGAGAGCCATTTCCTCTCCTTTCTCGGCATTCTCACAACCTTATTTCAATGACCCAACGGATAATTTAGCTTCGGAGGATTCAAGGGTATTCAAACATAGACTTTCCCCACATGGAAAAACATCACATAAGGACACCATTAATGCACTTTTGAATGAGACTAGGTTTTCTAAAGCCAAGTGAATGTATGCAGTAATTTCATCCTAGATACCCCTTAATCATTGTGTTGTGGATAGGAGTAAGGGTTTCACTCATAAACAGGGTGCGTGCTAATAAACAAGATTTTTTTCCATGTGATAAATCATGGAATTGAAGGATAAGTTATCGAGGGAATAGACTCGACTACTTGAGATATACTAATCGCAGCGCCAAGCAAAGCAAAAGAAAATATCATGTCAATGAATTCTTGGTATGACTATTCAAAGTGTTTTGAATCTTCATATCTTGAGACCATAAACTTGAAGATGGTGTTGCTTTTGGATTCAACACAATGCATTTTTTATTGTTTATGGCCCGATGGAAACCCTAAATTTTGGTACATTATAATTTAAAAAAAAAATTGTTATGGAGGAACTGAGTCTTAATCGCTTAGGAAAAATACCACGCTAAACCATCTTCCTACCAATTATGACAAATGAAATATGATGGCAATGGTAACTACCTATGATTATCTACCAATAGTTAATGTGGACAATTTTGACATTGATATCTACTTGGTGTGAATTAAGTTATAATGACGAGGAATAGAAATAACACAACTTTTCATGTCACTTTTGATGATATTTTACTTCAATGTATTGTTGTATCCCTTGGAGCATATGAATCTCTCTTGTTGGTTATTTCCTTTGAAAACTATGAAGAAATTGTTTTTAATTTCTTATGGAAGCTTTATGATATATATTTGATCTACTCATGTTGCCCTTCTTTGTTCCTCTTTTTCCCCATTCTCGGGATATGATTATTCTAGGGAGGTGGCTTGTGTTGGGGTCTATGAGAGGGTATCAAGTGGTTGTACCAAAAACTTAAATATTCTACTTAAAAGTTCTTGTATTACCTTTCAGTGGAATCACTCATTAGAGGAAATTTCAACTCAAAAGTGTCTGTATAAGGAAAAATCAAGAAATTAATAAAATAATTCAATGTAGACAATATTTTAATATTACACTTTTAGCGAAGCTGCCCATGGTTATTTTACTTTTATCGAGGCTAACTTAAATACATATTTTATATTAAAATCAATTATGATCACCATGTTCGATGTAGTGTTTTCCCCAAAATAAGGAAAGAATATTAAATACACAATACCATCTTAAAATTTATTGGACGAACTGTCAAAGGTGTAAAGTTCCCCCTAAAAATATTAATTATTATTAAAAAACAATCTAAAATTAAACATACTCAAAATTATATAGGATTAAAATAAAGTTGTAGAATCCAAATTATATATTTAAAAAAAAGATTCACTAAGTCTAGTTCGTCGACCATTTATCAAGGGGAAAATGTCATTGGATGTGAAGGGCCTCTTCTCAGTTCTATTTCCTCAGCCATTGCTGAAAAAAATGGGCATGAATGCCATTGAATCATAAACCCTCCTCTCAGGTTTTTAATTTTTCCTCGAAGATGTCATACATTTATTTTTCAAATAATGCCTTGTCCAAGGGACGTATGTGATTGAATATGGAAGGCCTCCTCTCAATTCTGGTTCCTCATCCATTGTTGATAAAAATGGGTGCGAATGACATCGAATTGGAAACCCTCCTCTCATGTTTTCAATTTTTCGTTGAAGATATCATGCATTTATTTTTAAATTTTTTCCTTGGCCGAGGGGAAAATGTGATTCTATATGAAGGGCCTCCTCTCAACTCTAATTCCTTGGCCATTGCTTACAAAAATTGGCGTGAATTCCATTGAATTGGAAACCCTCCTCTCCACTTTGGTTCCTTGACCATTGTTTACGAAAATTGGTGTGAATTCCATTGAATTGGAAACCCTCCTCTCAAGTTAACAATTTTTTCTCAAAGATCTCATGCAATTATTTCTGAAATTTCACCAAATGTGGAGTGATGGTGCTTGTTTGAGTAGTTTTGCACCAAAATATGGCCAGTTCAAGCAGGATTTGGAATTGAGTCTCGACGTTTTGAGGTGAATTCTCCCAAAATATTCACGGGTTTGACTAGATATCTCTAAAATTCCATCAAAGACAGGACATGTTTCTTTTGATAGTTATGTATTTTTTGTGGTAACTTCTCTCAAAACAATCACAAGTTTGACTGGATATCTCTAAAATCATCATCTAACACGAGGCATGTTTCTTCTGATGTGTATGTTGGTTCCTCTTGTGGCTTGCGATATTGTTTATTTTGTTGTAATATTTACACCAGGTGTTTGTCCTTTTTAGGAAAGCATTCTATTCCCTCTTGGACTAGGATGTTGTCCAATCCTTGGACTTAGTAGAGTATTTTGATATAATTAGGGAAAACATATAAAAAAAGGCCCAAAAAATATTCCTTATTCACTTTGGCATCCAACGAACCTCTTTTATGCCATGATTTCACTTGCTTCACAAGTTAATTTGCAATTCTAGTTGATTGGTTGGATTTTTGTGATGACTGTATTGTGGGCCTATTTATGATTATACTGTAAAAACTTGGAAGGTAACCACATTTCCCTTGAGCATAAAATTCAAGATATTAATATCTAATTACAACAACTCCATCACTCAAATATGATTCATATCATGAAAACATAAGATTGAACCAAACAATAGCAGTGTTGAATCAAAGACATGTGGAAAAATTGCTTGAAGACAAGTAAAACTCATAAAAATAAATTGAGGAGTTGAAAATCGATATCTCTCGTCTCCAAAATAGACTCTCTGTGATAAAGAAAAGTACGATGGGGTTGAGGTTTAGATCAAGAGAGATGGAACTAATATTGTGTTTGAAAAAGAGGGGAGGTCCCTTTAGAAAAAAGAGTGTTTGGGTTGAAAACCATATTATATCCAACTTGCATTGAATATGTAGATTTGTGTAAAATTATGTTAAAGAAAAGTGACATTAAAGTAGTGCTCAAAGAGCCAAAATTTGATGATTTGAGGAAAGAAGTAGTTAATCAATTAATTGCAAACTTAAAAATTCATATAAAGGATGTTCAAGGAGTTTGTGATGATAAAGGGATTAGCAGGGAAGCATATGCAAGTTTTTTTAAAGTTCTAAGAGAGGGAATGTTAAATGGTGGCATTAAGAATATTTTTGTTCCTCTCCCTTTTCAGGTGGAGTATAAAATGTGTGCACTAAGAAACAAAAAAAATGTTGATTCATTTGGAGATGCATATCAATTAAAAGCAGTGCATGAAGTTGCAAGTAAGAGTAAAAATCAAGTATCAAGTGAAATTATTTCATTAGTTAAAAATTTAAATAACTTGTGGTATGACTTAGAATAGGTGTTACAACTAATGGTGAGGTACTATGACATCTCTATTGAGGAGACACGTGGGAAGTTTATTTTTGTCCTAAAATTGGATGAGATGGAGTTACTCAACAACGAAGAATATGAAATAGTTTCAATTACATTAGTGAATCGTGCATTAGATCCACGCCTTGATAAAACAACTGATAAGTATTTTCAAGTTCAATATGAAAATCACATTTTTTGGTTGGAAATTTTTCGGTCAACAAGGAGTCCCATGAGTCCTTAAAATTTGTTTTCAACAAAACATCTATACCATTAATTATGTCTTCACATGTTGATGTGGAAAAATTACATGTGCAAGGATATGGTTCATATTTTGTGGAATGACATCTTACATCCGAATTCAAAACTATGAAGTGTATCAAAGTTGGAAAAGTGGTATTTTGAGTTGTCCTCAAGGCTTTCCTCCTGATTGTGATCACCTTGATCCAAATGTATATGTAGTGCTTCCTATAACTTTGATTAGGGTGCATATGTGCATCTTGCATGCATTTGTGAGATTGTTTTTATAATATGGTGTATTTATCTATTTTTTTTTCATGGAACAAAATCCCATAAGAAGAAAGTAAAAATTCAATTGAGGAAATTGAACAAGTTCTTTCAACAAAAGGTTTGCATGGTGGAAATGTTAAAATTAAAAAAAGATATTAAGAGGTCACCTACAAGAGGTAATCTACCAGAAAAACCATCAATGTCAGGTGTCAATGTACGTCATTTTATTGAAAAGAAATGTGGACATGGATGTTTGGGATTTTATGAAGACTTTATTGATGCATAAGATGATCGCACTAGTGGAGGTCGTGAATCATATACAAAGAAGAAACATGCTTGGAGGTCACTTTAATATTTGTTTATGCTTATGGATAAGGAAAAATTCATTGAAGGTGATGCACCAACCTTTCAATTTTTTTTACAGACTTCATAAGAGAAATGAAAGAAGCCCATAGAGAGATTCATATGACACATTGCATATAGTATGCATAATAATTTTCATCCCACTAGTACTTTCCTTTGTACTTCTCTTCACTTTAAATACTATTATTGTAAATTAACTTCATTTGGTACATTTGTTTGGTATTATAATATATATTGAACTATGTATGTTTACAACATAAATTATTTGAACATATGCCATGGTCTGCAGAAAAATATGGAAGCTTGGCCATTTGGGGTACACAGGATATGGAGAAATCACATAAGCTAGATCCTACCATTTACCATAGATACACACAAAAAGGATGGGGTTCCAATCATTCATATATGTTCTTGTGCAATTTTCACCGTTGATCCATATCATTTTGCATCCTTTTTTAATTGATTGAAAAGATAATTTAAAATATATTTAAAAATTGATAACTTTTCATTTCAATATTACACCAGCCAACGTCATCATTTCTAGTCATTGCCATGTCACTATCATGTGGTTATCATGTCAACGTCATGTCACTGGTATGTCATCATCCAATCATCCTCACATTTCTCTTTTAGAATTAAGAGAATAAATATTTTTGGGGGGTCCCTTAGTAGTTTTAAAAACCATTCAGGGGGGTCATGAAATCATTCTTCTGCCGACACATGGTAAGATTGAAAACCATGGTTTTCGGTTTTAAACCTCCCCTCCCCCTGTTTATTAATCATCGTGTATGTTAGGGGGGTCAAAAATCAACAATATCTGTTGATCCATATCATTTTTTGCCCGATTGCAAACCTGCACAACATCACATTTATTAATTAAAACATAACTTCAAAAATGACTAATCTAATATATTTCAATTTAAATTTATACTATGATCATCATCTAATATATTTTAAATTTACACTATTTATTGAAAAACAAATAATCTATACTACTAACCAACAATCAAAATTGAACCCTTCCTATCCCTTCCAAGGGGTTCAAACCTCTCCTAGAAGGGTAATGTCCCGGAAATTTAGATTATGATCAAAGTGTAAATATTGTAAACTTGAATTCGTGTGTTATGAGCATTGTTTCTTCTTGTCAATATGGGAATTGGCATTGCATTTAGTTTACATCATGTTTTTGAATCACACACTGACCATAATGCCATTTTCTTTGTTATCTTTGCCTCCGACACTTTCCACTGTGTTATTTCCTATGTGATCTTCTTCTTTTTTCTAGAAACATTGGCATTAGTTTGACCATACTTTGTAAATATTTTGAGAATTTCCCATAGCTCTCTTTTCGCCTACCTCATCCCAAGCCAAGATCAAGGAAACTTATCCTTTTTAGCATTAATGAATTGAACAACATTTTTAATACTAATGGTATTCTTAAGAAAGCTAGGGAGAAAGTAACATAATTTTCGTTCATCAAATTTATGCATTATGGATTATTCTCTAACATATGAATTTTTCATGTATTTTCACATGGTTTGAGAAATAAAGTGAAGAAGCAATATCCTCAATAAAAAATTAACATAATTGGTGTTCTTGATGAGTAATTTCATTTAGTTGCATGTTTATATGGATCTTTGGAAGCTCCAAATCATTAACATATTACCTTAAATAATAAACAATGGATGAAATTGTGCTAGATTGTCATGTTCCTAGAGGCCTATAATGCAAGTAGGGTCTCTTCATTGCTTTTATAATGATGTTGATAGAATTATCACCCTTCAATTATGGCCTCAAGATCTATTACAATTTCTTCTTTTATAATGAGATCTAAAATGAACATGACTCACATGGTCAAGAAGAATTTGGGTATGCTCAAAATATGAATGTAAAATGCTTTGCTCATGCATTATATGGGTACATAGATTACATCCTCTTCTCTATTGGTGTTCACACAAAAAATGATTTTGTGATTGTGTCTAAAGTTTTATATTGTCATTTTTAACACTTTGAAATTCCTCCAAAGAAAATGTGTGTGTGTGTGTGTGTGTGTGTATAACCCATCAAAAAGTTATATTTGAAATTGCAAAGTATGCTTATTATTATTTTCTATTGAAATATCAACTTATCGATATGGTTGTTAAATTTTAACATTTTAAATAGTTGGAAGGGGAGTATTTTATTTAGAATATTATTTTTGAAAGGTGTACCTAGTTTTCTTTTGTCGATTCAAGTACAACTGCCTTTTCAACTTTTCATCAAGAAGGCATGAGTGAATATATACCCTTCAACTTGAAGGAAATATTTTATTTAGAATATTATTTGTGAAATGTGTACCTAGTTTACTCTTTCCAAATGAAGTACAACTACTTTTTCAGTTTTTCATCAAGGAAGGGTTCAATGAATATATACCCTTCAACTTGAAATTAAGAATATCCCTTCATATTTGATCACTGCTACTAACTATATTAAAATTAAAATTTTCATTTTTTTACAACAATTTCTATCATATTTGAGATGCGATGCGTTGAAATCATGGAAGAGATTGATGATTGCTTGATATTTTTGAGATTATTTCCTTTCCTTTAATCTTTGGCATGCATTGTAGAGCGTTTGATTGCATTTTTATAGATTCTGTAGCGACACCTCTATTCATAGTGAACCCTTCATTTGTAGAAAACCATAATTTTCTGCAAGTGATGAATTTTATAGACAGTTATTACTTTAGAAATCTATAGGATCTTATAGATCAACGCATAGCTATAGGTAGATAATTTTTTGGAACTACATATTTTTTAGTATCTTGCATTGTTATAGCTAGAGAAGTTTGCAGAAGCATGCATTTCCTTTGATAGTTCCTATAGGATGAAAACTATGTAGCAAAGTTGCAAACATTGTCTTGGACTATAAATTGAAATGTCTATAGACTATGTATATTGGATTTTCATGCATAAAGGATACAATATATTCATAATTTATGGAAATTATGATAGATAACTTGGTGCCTGATATGATATAATGTGGCACAAATTATGGTAGATAATTTGCACCACATTTCTCATGTTAGGCCACAGGATCTATGAAACTCTAGCCATCGGATTTAGAAGGTGTAGGTCCATACCATTTTCATCGTACAATCTTCTATCCCGATCGTCTGATTGTCGAAACATGACATGCTCTAGTTGGGATGTCTGATTAGTGCAACGTGTTGACGATCGGTCGACCTAGATCTATGGCTTGGAGAGGAAAATGTGTCGATGATCGAATGACTTGGATCTACGGTCAGTGTCGATGATCGAATGACTTGGATCTACGGTCAGAAAAGGGCCATGTGTTGAACATCGGATGGCCTAGATCTACGGCCTAGAGAGAACCATGTGTCAAACATCAAATGACTGGGATATACGGTGTGTAGAAAGCCACGTGTCCAAGATCGGATGATCGAAATCTACGATGTTAGAGCGCCACATGTCCAAAATTAGAGAACCCAAATGTACGACCTTGAAATTGCCACGTTTCCACAATTGGACAAGACATATCTATGGAATGGACATGGCCACGTTTCAACAATCAGATGTTCTGGTTGATAGATTGTATGACCCAAATGGTATGGATCTTGCACCTTCTATTTCCATGTGCCACAGATTCGACGACTATAGTGGAAATGATCCTACAGACTCACAAGAGACATGTGGCAGAGATCCCATGGCCTAGAAACCGATCCGACGGCCTGAAAAGTGCTACGGTGCATGGAGAGAGAGACTAAGGAATGAAACAAAGATCGAATTTGATATATTCATGGTGAGGCTTCGAATATGATGGAACACGTTGAAGTAAGTCTTCAACCTTATTCAGTTGGAAAAAGATTGTAAATCCCTAAACACAGGCCTTTGATTCTAAACTCTCATCACGTTTTTCCCGTCGAGTTCTGGAGGCAATGTTTCCAATGTTGAGATTATAAATTAAAAAGTTTCTAGAGGCAATGTTTTCAACGCTGAGATTATAAATTAAAAAGTTTATGGAGGCATTGTTTCAAAGTATGTAAGAAATATCATTTTTATTTCAAACAACAGAGATACTGGCATCATCAAGATTCAAAATTCAAATTCACAATGGAACGCATTGAAGTAAGTGTTCAAATCCGATGGAATGCGTTGAAGTAAGTCTTCAACCTATGCGCCATTTAGTCAGTTGGAAGACTATAAATCCCTAAACATTGGCCTTTGAATTTTGTACTCTCGCTACACCGTTGAAACAAAATTAATGGTTATAGACGATTGATTCAGGTTTGTTGAATAGTGATACTGAATGGTTATAGAAGATTGATTCAGGTTTGTTGATTAAGATAGGTTTGTCAATTTCTGGGTCACAATTCATTCAATGAAATAAAAAACAAAAAAGAGATCAAACCAGGTGATGAACGAATGCGATCAAAATAGCGAGTGGGTTTGGATCCATGTTTGGCAGAAAAAACAACAATCTTGTCTGTCCAACCATAGACACATGCTCCTTTTCACATTATATTTTGGCCGTAGGTTGTCATGCTTTCTTATGCTATCGATGAGAATTTCTCGAAGGATATCCAGTGTTGGAGGACCTGATGTTTGAAGATATGGTTGATTATATGTGTGTGTGTGTGTGTGTGATTATTTTTAAATTTTTTTTATCGTAATAATATAAAAAATAATTTAATTTTTTAATGATGAAAAAATTAATAATAATATCACATGAATATTTTTTTTAAATAATTTAACTTATTTTAAAAATTGTAAGCTTAGTTACTATGTAATTTTTTTTTATTGAATGTTGGGAAATAAATAAACATGAATATTGTAAAAGTATTTTTGATGGTTAGATTCAAGGCTGGTACATTATTTTGTCTATACCGTCACTAGGATAATTGGGAGGCTCTTGACACTTGTATTTCAAAAGTTTTATTTTAGTCATTTCAAATAGATTTGGGTTTGGTGTTTCAAGTGTAATTAAGAACATGAATTTTATCCACTTTTCAAAATTAATAACTAATGGTGCCCATCACCTTATATTAACCACTTATATTTATGTGGTTGTGCTAGTTTATATATATTAGTTATAAATTATTACTCAAATAAACCTTATTCTATACGAAAAATAGTTGTACACTTGATGGAATACTCCCCACTTGAAATAATACCAAAAGTTAACTATATCAAATATATTATTTATATTAGTGAAAAATTAATATAAGTATATTTTATATATACTAATTATGGTGTATGACTTGATTACACCTTGTTCCAAGAACATGTACAATTTATAATTTATAAATTATATAAGGTACATCTCAAAAACTCCAAGTAATCAATAGGTCAAGAAAAATATATGTACATGTGGCTTGGGTAAACCTTAGTGTATATATATATAACAATCCTTGTTAGTGATGGCATGGGTGAAAAAATAAATTCAGTGAGAACTTTACGAGTCGACTCAATGGAACCTTAGAACCTTTAAGCATAACAACCCTACATTTTAGAGGTGAAAATCCATGTTTAATATTTGGAGAACAAGGTTTGATAACACTACACACAACTTGATTTAAGTTGAAATATCAACATCGAGATTTAGTCCTTATTGTGTGGAGGATTTCTTCATATACATGTATATAAAAACCAAGATCATCTAATAATATTTTGTAAAAATTGTATGCAACATTCATAACTAAAACTTGAAATAAACAAAAATAATCTCTTCATGTAACAAATGAGACAATTGATAAGATAAAAAAGAAGATTGGAAGACTCAAAGCTATGAGAGTGTAACCATCATCACCACTTCCTAAAATGCATCATTCAAAAACTTCAAATATCTAACCAATTTCTAGTATTATGTTGTATATGACTTTGACCCTTGGATGTGGCCATATGAATGATCAATGTAAACATGATTATATTTTACTTGGCATTAGATGTCCACATCTTCTAACATATGTGTTTCAATAGACGCAATCTATAATGGCTATGTGCTTTGGTGGAGATTAAAATAAGGATTGTGCATGAGGTTGTCCAATTTATAGGGAAACATTTGGCTAAATTTTTGCTCAGATATATAAAACCATTATGATATCTTATGTTGTATGTACCTTTTCACTAAATGGGTAGAGTTGTAGATATTTTACTCAATAGTTAAATCATTTTGTTTTTAAAAAGTTATAACCTATCTAATGAACAAAGTTCATGCTTGCACACATTACATACATATATGTATAAAAATGTACACATCCATGAAGAGGTAAGGCTATCTCCATAACAATTTTGAATATTGGAGTGAATCTTGAAACAAGGACTAAATATGTATAAAAATGTACACATCCATGAAGAGGTAAGGCTATCTCTATAACAATTTTGAAGATTGGAGTGATTCTTTAAACAAGGACCAAGAAGATCAACCATGTAAGCACAATGCTCCACCATAGGTGTGACCAAAAAATATCCACTCATGAAATTTCTCTACCATGCTAATAGAAACTTATAGTGAGGTATGGTGGAATTTACTCGTTGCCTACATATCTCATTGAAAAATAGAGTTGGAAAAACATGTCCTAAAAACTCTTCTTGAGCTAGCACCTAAAAACATTGGAATTTATGTGTTTCTTGCAAACATCTATGTTTCCATTGGAACTTGGGATATTGTAAGAAAGGTAAGATCAATGTTAAAAGACAAGGGGTTGAAAAATAATCTAGGATGTAGTTGGATTGAGATCAAAGAATAGGGTTCATGCATTCATAGACAATGAGCATGCCCATAAATAGAGAAAATATACTTTATATTGGATATTCTTATTGCACAGATGGGTGATGCAATGTATAAAAATAGACCCAAGATTTTGCTCCATTGAGTGGATAGGAAGGAGAAGCAAAACATCCTTTGCAACCACAATTCAAAGATAAACATTTGAAATTTAGGTTTTTTAGTATCAAGAGTGGAGAACCTATCGAGACTGCTAAGAACAACAATTTTTGTGGCATCTATCAAAATACTACTAAATGCATCTCCAAGATTTTTATGCAATATATGCAAACCACTTCCCAAGTTTTATATATCGACAATATTCTTATGGAAATTGTTGGTGATGCTACAAAAACCAATCACAAGGCTTTGCCATAACCACAAATTTATGTTTATTTCTTTATTTTGCACTATGTCCAAGAATTATTCCTTTTCCTAGGATGCCATAGTGCTTTGGAATTAAAGAGGTGTTGGATTCTAACCTAAGGGTAATCAATTCTCGTATAAGGTTATGTTCACTACAATCATTATTTTATGTAATTTGGGTTTTTTAATATCAAGAGTGGACACCTATCAAGATTTCCAAGAACAACATTTTTTTTGGTGTTTGTCACAATACTGCTAATTAAATCTCCAAGATTGTCGTGCAAGAGATGCAAATCACTTTCGAAATTCTAGATATCGACAAAATTCTCATGGAAATTGTAGATGATTCTACAAAAAACAAGTAACAAGCCCTTATAATAACCACAAATTTGTGTTTATTTATTTACTTTTCACTATGTCCAAGAATTATTCATTTTCCTAAGATGACATAGTACTCTAGAATTCCTAGGATATGACATAGTACTCTAGAATTATAGAGTTGTTGGATTTTTACCTAAGGGCTATCATTACTTGTATAAGGTTATTCTTACTACAATCACGTTGTTATGTTATTTAATATTCACACAATTAACATGGCCTCAATGATGACATATTATGCACAATGAATTGAAAAAATAACTTGCATTTCTCTATGAACAAATCTTTGCTTATCGTCCATATGGCTCAATTGATATTCTTTTTCATACATGAAACACTAATGTGTGCAATTATTTTAGAGTTCCAACCAACCAACTAATATATTCCTCATTACAAAAGGAATGGAGAGTGGAAGAGAGGAATCAAACCTTCCTTGAGTTCTTGAAGCAATGACAGAGGAGCTTTGTTGAACTAGAGGGAGCTTCATTATAGATTTCACACAAAGGAGTTTTGTTGGAGTAAGAGGACCTTCATCCCAACCTTGTTACATTTCACACAAAGGAGTTTTGTTGGAGTAAGAGGACCTTCATCCCAACCCATTACACAAATAGGATCGTAGAGAAATAAAATAAACAAATGCGGAAATAAAACACAAAATATACACAATACAATAGAGACACATATATACGTGGTTCACCCAGTGTGGGCTACGTCCACCAGAGAAATTGCCAGGTCATTCCTTTATTATTATCCACCAAATGAAGGGATAAAACCTACAACACACCAGCTGTAATTTCCTGTTATTTCTCTCACAGTATCCTCACTCATAATACAATATTCACAATGATACATAACCACAATACATTTCCCTCATAAAATAGGGTTGCCTTCTAGGCAAAAAAATCCTAACATAACTTCTACCATTAGATCTACGACCTTATAATGAACGGTCCAGATTTATTATGAAATTACAATATACATTTACAAGGAAAATTTTCCTTCAGGGGCCAGCTTGCCCCCGAACCCCGCAAGAGGGGAAATTTCCCTCTGCACTCCCCTGTGTGGAAGAGTGTACATTCTTTCAAGGTGTCAAGTCTTCATGGGGTATAAACACGACTGAAAACAAAGGCCTCTGAATCAGAAAGATAATCAGGCTCCACAACCAACAATCTGCCACTTGGAGATTGATCTAAACAACTCCATCACTGCTATATCTATTGGACTATGATCCTTCTTGTACTTGGAGAATTTCTCATCTTCACCTTCATGCTTGAAGACCAACTGAAACTGAGCAAGAACTCAGTTTCTCCCTGGTTACTCCCTTTGTTAACATGTCTGTAGGATTCTAGCTAGTGTGTATCTTTTACAACTACAAATGTCCATCTTCCAAGAGGATCGCATGAAATGGTACCTGAGCTGTATATGCTTATTATTCTAATGGAAGGTTGAGTTCTTTACAAGATGAATGGAACTCTCACTGTCAAAGTACAACTTTCTATTCTCCTAGTTCTTTCCCAATTCCTCCATAAACCTCTATAACCAAATCATTTCTTTACTAGCCTTTGTAGCAACAACATACTCTGCTTCTGTTGTTGAAAGTGCAACAACCTTTTTCAGTTTTGAAATCCAACTTACTATTGTTCCACCTATAGTAAAAACATACCTTGTGGTGCTCCTCCCACTATATTTATCACCTGCCATATATGAATCAACATATTCATGTAGAATAATGTTTGAACCTACAAAACATAATGCATGAGTAGAAGTACCTCTCAAAAACTTGAGAATCCACTTTACTTCTTCCCAATGTTCTTTACCTAGATTGTTAATATAACTTCTCACAACTCCCACTGCATGTGTAATATCTGGTCTTATGCAAACCATCACATACATCAAGCTGCCAACTGTTGATGAATAAGGGACCCTGGACATGTATTCTATCTCCTCTTGTGTCTTGGGACACATTTTCTTAGTTAATTTGAAATGGTTGGCCAAAGGTGTACTAACTGGTTTTGCATTTTTCATTCTAAACCTCTCCAACACCTTCTCTATGTACTCACCCTGAGACAATGTCAATTTGCGATTTTTCCTATCTCTTGTTATTATCATACCAAGGATTTTCTTTGCGACACCCAAATCCTTCATAAAAAATGAATTAGATAATTTCTTCTTGAGCACATTTATATCCTATATATTAGATCCTGCAACAAGCATGTCATCTACATACAATAGCAAGATAATATAACTTCCATTTTCTATCTTTTTAAAATAAACATAGTGATCAAAATGACATCTACTATAACCTTGTTCTATCATAAACTTGTCAAAATTCAAATACCACTGCCTTGAAGCTTGATTTAGGCCATACAAGCTCTTCTTCAACCTTCATACCAAATTTTCATTCCCTTTGACCTCATACCCCTGTGGCTGTTGCATATAAATTTGTTCCTCCAAATCCCCATGGAGAAAAGTTGTTTTTACATCTAATTGTTCAAGATGTAAATCTTCTACTACCACAAGACTTAAAATAGTCCTAATTGAAGTCATTTTAATAACATGAGAGAATATTTCATCAAAATATATACCTTTCTTTTGTGCAAACCCCTTTACAACAAGTCTATCCTTGTACCACTTTTTGCCTCCATCTTCTTCCTTCAACTTGTAAACCCATTTATTTTGTAATTATTTTTTTCCCGTAGGCAACTGAATCAAATCCCAAGTCTGTTTATTTACCGGGGAATCCATTTCCTCTTTCATTCCTTGCTCCCACTTATTTTTAGTGTCTACATGCATTGCCTCTTCATAACATTCTGGTTCACCAGAATCAGTCAACAATAAATAATACAATGAAGGAGAGTATCGTTTAGGGGGTCTAATTAACTTAGTAGATATTCTAACAATACTTGTAGGAGTTTGAGGTACCTGTTTCTCCTGTTGTTGTACATTTTAATTTTCTGGTACCTTTGGAATTTCTTTTTCATTGATCTCATCAAGCACTTTGTATTTTGGTTTTTCTTTTTCCTGTTTCTTTCCCTGCAATTGATCTTTGTACATAACCTTCTCATTGAATATGACATCTCTACTCCTAATGATTTTGTGATTTTTATAATCCCATAAGAGATAACCAAAATCATTAACACCGTATCCAATAAAGGTACACTTCTTGTATTTTTCCTCAAGCTTTGTTCTATTTTCTTTATCAATATGGACAAATGCTTCACAACCGAAAGTATTCAAAAGGGAATAGTTTACCTTTTTACCTATCCATGCCTCATCTGGAATTATACCATCCAAAGAGCTTGAAGGTCCTCTATTTATTAAGTAAACAATAGTATCTACAACATCTGCCCAAAATCGTAAGGGAAAATTAGAATGCAATCTCATACTCCTTGTACGCTCCATGATTGTCCTGTTCATCCTTTCTGACACACCATTTTCTTGTTGTGTTCTTGGAGTTGTCTTCTCTATACAAATCCCATGGTATGAACAATAATCATTAAAATCCTTGCTGCAATATTCACCTCCATTTTCTGATCTAAGAAACTTCAACCTTTTTCTTGTCTCATTCTCAACCAAAGATTTCCATTTCTTAAAAGTATCAAAAACATTAGATTATTGTCGAATGCAATAAACCCAAGCCTTTTTAGTTGCATCATCAATAAAAGTAACATAATAACAAGATCCACCAAGATATGATCCCTAAGCTGGTCCCCATACATCTGTATGCACAGGCTCTAACCTTTCACTCTTCTTTTCTTTTTCGATTCTGAGAAATCTGACTCTCTTATGTTTTCCATAAACAAAATGCTCACAAAATCCAAATCAATTTGTTTAAGATCTGGAAACAAATTTCTTTTCTGAAGTATCTGCATTCCCTTCTCACTCATGTGTCCAAGCCTATGATGCCACAATGTTGTATCCACTTCTGTAGAAGCTAAAGAGATAGAAGAGTCAGTATTACAATTACATAAATACAATGCACCTACCTTTTCTCCTTTTGCTATCACTAATGATCCTTTGGTGACCTTCCACACCTTATATGTAAATATGGACATAAAACCTTCACTTGCCAAATGTCCTGTTGAAATTATATTTTTCCTTAGATCTGGAACCTGTCTTACCTCTTTCAACAACCATTGGTTTCCATTCATTTTCTTTATTTTTACCTTTCCCATTCCAATAGTTTTCAATGGTGCATCATCACCCAAATGAACTTTTCCAAAATAATCTTGAACATAATCTAGAAAATGTTTCCTATGGGGTGTGGCATGAAATGAAGCCCCTGAATCTACTACCCAAGAATAAAAAATATTATCTATGGAAAGAATCAAATCATCTTGTAACACATCACATGTTACATTTTCTTCCTAATTTTTCTCTTGTTTTCCATCTCTTTGTTTCTTTGGAGCTCTGCAGTCTTTCTTCAAATGTCCTTTCTTTCCACAATTCCAACACTCTATCTTTCCAATTCTGGATTTGGATATTCCCTTCTTATAATTTCCATGGTTCCTTGAGCCCTTTCCTCTATCCTTTTGTCTTCCCATGTTATCCATGTTTAACGCATTGCCTGATGTCTCACCTGTTCTTTTTCATCACATTTCCTCGCTAAGGATAACACCAACAACATCATCAAATTTTAGAGTGTTTGAACCAGAGACAGAGTTACTTATAGCCATGACCAAGCCATTCCATCTTTCTGGAAATGAGCACAATATTAGAATATCCCTGACCTCATCATCAAATTCCACTTTTACATAACTTAGTCGATTAGTAACCGTATTAAATTCATTTAAATGATCTGCAACATACCCACCTTCCGACATATTCATATTAAATAATCTCTTCATTAGAAATACCTTATTGGACACCGAGGTTTTTCCATATAGTTTAGCCAATGCATCCATCAACTTCTTCATTGTCTTTTCTTTCAAAATATTGAAAGCCACCGACGTTTCCAGGCTCAACTGTATCGTTCCTAGTGATTTTCTTTCAAGAACCTCCCATTCCTCTTCCTTCATGGCCGTCGACTTCTTTTCTATTCCATCCAATGGTAGGAATATATCCTTCTGATATAAATAATGTTCCATCTGCATCTTCCATAACTGGTAGTTTTGGTTGTTAAATTTCTCGACCCTAAACTTTCCATCTTCTTCCATTGCTCCCACTCGAACCAAGAACCCTCTTTTTATATGAGTTACCTTTCACTCTGATACCAGTTGTTAGAAAAAAAATATCCCATATCAATAAAATAAAACAAATGTGGAAATAAAACACAGAAGATACACAATACAATAGAGAGACAGATATACGTGGTTCACCTAGTGTGGGCTACGTCCACCAGAAAAATTGTCTGGTCCTTCCTTTATTATTATCCAGAAAATGAAGGGATACAACCTACACACACCCGCTGTAACTTCCTCTTCTTTCTCTCACATTCTCCTCACTCAGAATACAATATTCACAATGATACATAGCCATAATACATTTCCCTCATAAAAGAGGATTTCCTTCTAGGGAAAAAACCCTAACATAACTTCTATAATCATATCTGTGACCTCATAATGAATGGTCCAAATTTACTATGAAGTTAAAATATACATTTACGAGGAAATGTTTCCTTCGGGGGCTTTGTCCCTGAACCCCTACAGGAGGGGAAATCCCTCCCTACATTCCCCCATGTGGAGGAGTGTACATTATTCCGAGGTGTAAAGTCTTCATGGGGTATAACACGATTGAAAACAAAGGCCTCTGAATCAGGAAGATAACTAGGCTCCAAAACCAACAAACCTTTATTGCATGATAGAAGAGCTTCACTGCCTTCAATCTTGATATAATGTGCGTCATAGATTTTTTTTTCAAAATATTACTAACTTGTTATGGAACTAGGTGGAATATTAAAATACCAGATGGAAGATCTACTTGCAAAGGTGTAAGGAAAAATCCTACAAACCACATATTCATGTCGGACATTGAGTAGGGAGATAGCTAAAAAGAAGTTTTTAACGTGATCCTCAGGTGAACTAGGTATGTCTATGTCAAAATCTGAAAGGATCATTTCTGGTTTTCTGAGCATCTCATGTAATAGCTCTGCCAATTTCAAAGCACCTTCAGAAAACCATGGTAGGGTTACTACCCTCCATTCTTGGTGTTCACCCATGATCTGTTCAAGATTGATTTCTAGGTTTTCACCATCAAAGTCGTGTTCCATTTTAGGAGGAGTAGGAGGAAATTGATTTAAGGGTATGGGTACGTCTTGGAGAGACGTTTCAATTAAATCTTTAACATAGTCAACTAAAATGTTTGGGTGGATGTTTTTTCATTTGAAACATGTATTTCTTCTTCTAGGTAGTTCTAAGGTTGTGGGTAAATTACCAAGTTGTTTGGCATAGGCCCAAGCGATATCATGACGAGTCTCGGTAAATTACTTGTAGGGTACATGAAACCAAGTTTTTGTATGGGTTTTCGAACTACCAGTGGCACTTTTGAATGCAAGATTTGTGTCTCCAAAGGTAGCCTACTGTTCAAGATTGATATTAGGGAAAAGGGTTGGACCAAGAATGTTTTCAGAGGAATGAATGTGATTATGCAGTGCATTTATGTAAGCCATACAATTTCATGCCCTCCTTCTAGTGCCAATTCTGTTGACAAGGAAAAATTTCCCAACAACTGTAAGGGGTACTCCCCGATACAAAGTCCCAATTAAACTATGCACCATTTGGTTTAGGAGACCCATATGGATTCTAGCTCAGTTTCCATTACTGGTTATGAGCGTGAAGATGGATGATTATGAAATGTAAATATGTAGATGAAGACTATGTACTAAAATAAATCTAATCTACTTCTACTCTTTCCTATCTTATCCTACCTAGGAGTGACCTATTGTAACTGGATGAGCTGTATTGAAACTAAAATTTGCTGGGAACTTCACCCTGATAGTTGTAATGAAGGTGAAAAGTTAGAAACACATGCATGCAAAATATATAACTAGAAATTTCTAAACTATATTTTTTGCATACATCATGAATCATATGCTCAGGAGATATAAAAGATAAGGAGGAATTAAAAAACTGCAAAATTATATAGATTGCATTAGATTAGTCTACAAGGAAATATATCCTTACAACCCATGTGAACAACATACATTCTGCCTGAAATAGTTCACAAAAAAACAACAACACATGCAAGTTGTTATTTCTTTCATAAAACTGGCCCTGAGGGCTTCTCAATATTCATTAACCAAGTATTTTCTCCAAAAGGAGAGTGTATACAAAGCTTAAAGAGCCCCCTCCAAATCGGTCTCTTCCATTATTTATACAATTATTCCTAACTGCTGAAGGTGACTTTTTGTATTCCTAAAGGAGAAGTTACAAAACATGTGTACATAGTGAAGACAAAGTTGAAGATGGTTGGAAAAGACAAAATAAACTATAGTTAATAGCAATTTTGAATTGTTGTTTTTTCTCATTTATGGATTCTTATCCTTGATGTATGTTGTCCAAATTTCTAGTTGATCATACAATGCTGACATTTGGGGGAATGTGTATTCCTTGAGGGAAGTTGTGGGCATGGTTATATGGTCATCAAGGGTCTGCATATCCTTTGAATAAGTATCCATGAATGCTTGGATCATAGTATGGACTTTGGTTCGTTGGATGAGATGCTGTTCAATTAAGTCCATTGTTACTTTGGTGGTAGAATCGATAGTTTCTTGTCTGCTGCTTGTTTTGTCCTTTATTTTATCGACCAGTTCTTCCATTGTGAGGTTTTATCCCAACTCTTCTAATTGGGGAAGTCAACATCTTTTGATAAATTCTTGTGCCACTTTGGGTAGTTTTGAACATATAACCATTGAACTGGTGGTCTCTTTTCTTGCCCTTAGTTCAACTTGCCGGTAGCGTTATGATGAATAGAGATTCATCTTTTGTTCCATGCACGAGGGGTGATAGAGCTCGATCGGTGCATCTTGGTTTTATGCAATCCATGTATCAATATCATTCATGCCTTCTCAATTGGTGTTGAACTATGTGAGCTAAGTATTCACCCTACTATCTTGATCATTGATGGTGGCAGTTGATTATTGTAAAATGTGTAGGTGGGAATACATGTTGATTATATCCTCTTCTAGATCTATCCTAAACTTCTCGGCGTTGGCCTTGAATCTTTATAGACTTCCCTCATCAATCTTTACATGTTGGAGCTTCTATTCTAATTCCTTGATCCTTGCTTCTTTTTCCATGTTTTGTCGGTGTAATCTGCAGATGTTTTCCTTTGTGGAATTCATGAAAGAAGAGCTAGTTGAGGCTATGATGATTGGGTCCTCACTGAAATTTCCTGTTATGGGGGTTTGCGTGAGAACCGAGATTGGATTTCCCTCGGTTATTGTCACTTTATTCACCCATTCTTGTACAATTCTACCCGATACTTTGTTGTATGTGAATTTATTTAGGATGGGTACTTCACTCGGTCTGAATGGAGTACAAAGTCCCAAACCTAACCCACTAACCTGCTATTGATATCTATGGGATATCCGTGTCCATCGGTTGAACATTATCCTTCTTTAATTTTTATTCTTCAGTTACTTTGTCAATTGCTTCCTTAGTTTCCTTTTCTCCCATCTCTGTAGTTGTTGTTGCATATGTTGTCACTCTTGGCTACTATTTTTTGTTCAACTTCCTTCTATGTGGTTGCATTTTCTCTTGCTTCTGCAATGACTACTACTGCATCGACTACAAATGCATTAACTTTGGCTTTGGATTTATCCTCTTCTGCAATATTTCTCTTCTTTTCAATATCATAATTATTTTTCTTGTGGACCTTTTCCTTTTTCTTCCTCTTCTGATCTACTATTACTTGCTCTTCCTCAACAGATCCCAACTGCACAAATGTGGTTGCAGTGGATCCTTTTTCCGCTACCTCTTCTTCTTCCTTCTTTTTGGCCTCGTCTCTTTCTCTCTTTCTTCATCTGCAATCCTCCCTATGGGCTTGCCTCGTCTCTTGAAGATGACTTCGTCACAAGTCCCCGTGTTATAGTGTATTTCTTCTTCTTCTAAAACCTATGATGTGTACTCCCAAGGAACACGTAGCCTATTGAAATTCTCTTTGATTACCTTTTCAGGTTGTGCCTCCTGAACCTCTCTTCTTCGAAATGGTATGATAATATTACATCCACTTCTTCTTGGTATTGTTTTATGTTTGAAAAGAAGTAGGAATTGATGTATAGCGGGAGCAATGGCCATATATATTTCTTATCTCTGTAAATCATTCCCCCAACTCCATTGATCACCGTTTGATAAGATACTACTTAAAGTAATAGTTTGTCTGTTACAAAACGAGGGAGAATATGGGGGGATTTCATAGCACCATACACCCTGATATAAGTGTCATGTTCCATCAAGTACCAATCCATAATCCTCTTGATGACAACTATTGTTTTTTAAGTCATACATGGGGCAAAAGTGTAGAAGATAAATTCATATAATGGAACCAGGAAGTTCTCATAGATATTTTGGTACTGTGTTCTATACCTATGCTCCCAGAGAACTTTGCAATATATGAATGGATGCATATGTTAGCGACCATTCCCACCCCATATTTGGGTATTGGTGGGTCACATACATGATTTATATGAGGTACGATGACATAGGGAAGCTCGAGAAGGTCCTGGTTTGGGATTATATGACTGTTGTGATGGATTCTGCGAGGTTTTCTAATACAATATCATCCTAGTTGAAAAATAATCCTTTGTTTGTGCAACAATAAATCAACAACATATATGATAGAGGGAATTTGTAGGCATCTTTCTCCCCTTACAACCTGCATAACATATACACCGTGTATTGATAAGGTTTTCTAAGTGCGGTGGTAAGATATCCATCAATGGGTCTAAGTTTGAACTACTTATCTAGGTTGCACCATATGTGGTGTAAATCCTTGGTTGTATTCTTGAACTCACTAAGAAGTTCACCGTCTAGTTTCTTGGCCCCCTTCTCAATATGATAACACTTCACTAGGTATTTCAACTAAAATGATGTGATAGGTTCTCCCCTTGAATTGCATATATATATGTAACCTAAGTCCACATTCTTAACTATCTAGGAGATGGCATCAACGCAAGGGAATACAACAACTTGGGATGCTACTCTATGGACTCTACACTTTATGATGTTCTTGAAAATATTGAGTTCATCCTGGTCCTCAGTATCAGTGGAAAAATTATATTTTTTAAACATATGATATACGTCACCCCACCTAAATGAATTTTCTCCCTTTTCTAGGAAGATAGAGGTGTCATTTTACATTGTCCTTGCAATGTCGAGCTCATCTTTCGATTTGGCAACTGCTTTTGCAATCTTTTGTGGTTGGTGCTTTGCTAGTTGTCTTCTTCCTCGAAGACATATCTGAATATGCAAAATAAAGATGAGATCAATGCAAAGACAAATCCATAGTTTATACATATATATCCAAATATAATTTGTCTAAGCATATCAAGTGAAATACCCAAGCAATCACTTATGTTTATACTGGGTGGGAGGTCATCATTTGATGAAGAAATTATAATGGCAGGCATTGTTTAAGTTTTAATCAAAAAGCGTGAGCATAATTAAGGTTGAAAAGGCCAAAAAAGCATAAACCCGAAGCAGTTCGTATGAAATTCTCTGATGGAAATCAGAGGAGTTAGTATCAAGTGTGCCAACATACAATTTTATATGTCAGAGTAGTTAACGTAAGATACTCTGGTGTACATCGAAAGAAATAATGTGAAAGTTTTCGAATACACCGGGGCAGTTCGCGAAGAAGTCTCTAAACAAATGGCGAAAGTCATGTGGAGAAGTGAGTTTGAAAGTGAAGAAACCAATGTTGTTAGTATTAACTCCTCTGGTTGAAACCATAGGAGTTTACATTAAGTATTCTGAGTAGACCAGGCAAGTTGGTACAATTTTTTTGAAGGTTCCAGGGTCGTTCACTTCAAGTATATTTTGATGTTTGCAGCTTCTTGAGAAATTCTCTAGATCGTACTCCTCTATGACTGAGTTGAGTTGATCTGCGATGACACTTATCTGAAAAGGGATAAGTGTGTTTTGGATTATATCCCAACGTCCCTTGTGGAGATCACATGAGGACACATCCCATGTGGAGAGCACATGAGGACATGTCAAGGTAGTTGACCTTGACATCACACATTATGGGGAGTTGACCCTAGTGTTTCTAGAGGGAGTAGCCTCTAGAAGTCAACATGGGAGTGCCATGTGTGCCATTGAGTTGCGTTGATTTGTGAGGACACTTATCCGAGAAGGGATAAGTGTGTTTTGGATTATAGAATAACATCGCTTGTGGAGAGAACACAAGGACACATCCCTTGTGGAGAGAACACGAGGACACGTCCCTTGTGGAGAGAACATGAGGACATGTCAAGGGATTTGACCTTGACGTCACACACTATGGGGAGTTGACCCTTAGTGTTCCTAGAGGGAGTAGCCTCTATAAGTCCACATGGGAGTGCCATGTGTGACGAACCTTTTGCTACTATGGTGGTTGTGTAACACTGGCAGAGACTGTGTGTCTCTGGATAGTAGTTGTGTACTACTATGGAAATATACCTCCCTAACTAAGAGGGAGTGTTGATGTTTCAGCATTGGGTGGACCTTCACCTAGATTGGGTTGCAGACCAAGGGAGATAGGATACATTTATCATAAATGTGCACTTGTGGTAAAATAGGTCCAGACGTAGTCCTTCCTTGATCATGACAAGGAATAATATGGACTCAAGGTGCTTGAAGTGATTTCCATGTGTTAGTTAGCATCATGCTAACATTCACTCATAGGGGTGTACTTGTGGTGAAAGATCCTGGTGTGGTATTTTTCCTAGTCATGGTGAATTGACAAGGAATAATAAAGAGTCAAGATGCTATATGCTATTACATGTGGACCCAGAGTGAGCCTGATATTAGAGAGAGTTAATTGGCTCAGAGGGAGAGCTGCAGAAGGAGTTTCTCCTTGGTTCAAGTGGGAGAGAGATGTCTCCCAAGATTGAAAGACAAGTGTTGTGAGTCTAGGGTGAAGTTTGTATACTTCAAAGAAAATCTTGGCATGATGCATAATGTCTCCCTCATTGAGAGGGAGTGTTGATGTTTGGACAACATCGGGAAGACATTCTCTTAGAATAATAATTAATAATATAATTATTGATTATTAAATATCATAT
>SNQJ01S0056860.1:17152-43747 GCA_010110895.2 Picea sitchensis | reverse complement strand
AACTTTTAACCTTCTACCCCAAACCTAAAACCCTTTTTATCATGCAAACATGGGAAGAACCAACTAACCTTTTTATCGACGGTTGGTGTAGATCCTTCGTTGAGCTTTTATCCCCTTGCTACTGCTGCTCCTTCCAAAAAGCGATCCTGCAATCAAGACAAAACTACGCATGCATGCTATTGATATACTAGAGGGTTAGAGATTAAACATAAATCAAAGAAAACATACAAGACTCATGTATTTGGGACAAGAAAAGTATCTTTTTATTAATCTCAATACGAATCAACTTACAATGATAATAGAGACCGGCCACCATTCGTCGATCCTGATCCTGGGCTCCTCCTCTTCTTTGTCCTCCAACTACTTTGCTTGAATTCTCCTAAAGCTTGAGGAAAGGCTAAAGGGTTGGGACAAAACAGATTCGGCAATTGGGCAGAGTTTCTTTGCTATGATTTTCCTCCTTTGAATAGTACCCCTACCCCTTCTTTTATAGGCTAGAAGGAGCTAGGGTTTTAGGCAAACTCTCGGCCATGCATGGCTAGGAGTTCCAGTTAACTGACCCAAATCTTCTCATTCCGTCGAAAACTTTCCTGATTTTTTGCTGTGTTAGGTAAACGCTGGCTGTAGTGGGCCAACCAACGTTCCAACGCGTGCAGTATAAGGCCTGCCAACGTTCCAACGTGCCCAGTGATAGGTTAGGGAGCGGGCTACTTAATTTAGGAGGTTTTTGAAGAGTCTGTTAAGCATGGCTTTGGCAATGAAGGGCAATGAGTTGTCCTGATGCCAGGTAAGCATGGATGGTGCAATTTAGGGTTATAATAGTTAGTGGTGCAATTATTGAGTAGGTGCATCCAATGCATTGAATATGGGAAAACAAGCACATCCAAAAACAAGTAAGGAAACATGAACATATTACTCATACAGGTGAAGATCAGATGCTAGTTGTATCTAAGCTAAAGGATGAGGAGAAGAAACGTTTCTACCAATAGACAAAGAGACAGAGGAGAAAACTAGTGGAACTCTTTAGTTTTTACATGTTGTAGCCTTATACAAAAATATTTGATATTTTTAATTATAAGAAGTCCAATCGTTTTAAGTTGAGACAGTTTCTATAAATAGATAGATTCAAGATCTATCAAGGGCTTCTTCTTGCCGATTGTAATAGAGAAAACTCTCCTTATTGAGTATTAATACAAGTGCAGATAGATAGAGATTCCAAGTTTTGTTTAGTTTGGGTTATGTACTTATTCTATTTTTCCATATCTCAACATTTCTTCAAGCATTTCCTTGATAAATGTTTGATTTCAATTTAGTACAACAACTACTATAATCGTATCGCATCAGTAATTTATTAAGTAAGAAACTTTTCCTCTGCATTTACTGTGAGTAAATCAAGACCTACGAGTCGTGTGGATTACTGTATTTTATACTTTATTCAAGGTTACACTATCTATTTTCTTCTATTGCAACAAGGTGAGACTCTTCAGTAATTGATGCCTTGCTTTGTTTTATAGTTTTGTATTTTTCTCTTACACCATCCGATATTACAATTTTGACTCAGACACGAAATAAAACCTCTGTGTTGTCATACTGTTAATTTCATTTAAGGAATTTTTCTCATATAACTAAGGTAGAAAGAACACCTTTTAAAATTAATCTCTTTAAACTTTCATGATGCCTGACATTACTCTTTGAGTCTTATGTTTAATCTTAGGACCAACATATTTTTTGCGCTGTTGCTGAGGACGGAGAAATGAAGTTATTTTTCCCTGGGAAAATGACAAGGTAAGATTCTATCTTTGATAGTGAACAAAGATTGAATACACAAAGTAAGGCTATTTTTATCTTTCACTTGGAGACTCCACCACAAATAAACTAGCATTTGGTCGAAAGAATACCATAAAGAACCCTGACGATCAACAAACCACACTTGTATTAGATCCCAAAAGGTTGTTGAAACCAAAAGGATACCTCAAGTCGACTACCACATCGACAGGTAAAAAATACCAACCCAAAGTTTCTCAAGTTAACACTAAAGTTCCAGTTGAAGGACTAACCCTTGAAGAGAATTTTAACAAACACCCTTTGCAGAGGCATCAACTAGTAAACCCAAGGTTAGGTTTGAGAACATGGAGGAAGTCATACCTGAAATAAAGACTGAGATTGACTTGACTGATACTCCTAAAAGTCAGAACAAAATATCCTCTTCTTTACCTATTTTTGTTAATACTTTGTCGACCTCACATCCCGAGGTAAAGGTTTCGGTTCTACAAAACCCTGTAGAACATATTTTGTACCCTGATTCATCCCCTACCAAATCTCCTATTTATACATCCTGCAAGTCTGAGAAAACTAGTCTGCATTTTCCTTTCCCTCCTCTTCTAGAATTTTCATCTCCTGACGACATTTTTCTAGAATTTCCTTTGCTACATACTGAAGAAGTCGAAAGGTCACCACTTCGGTCCCTCGAGGATTTTGAAAACCCTCTTTTTAGTTCCCTAAGTTAATCCCCTAGACTCTCAATGGATGTTGTTGGAGGAGGTGCTGCTGGAGGTGGAGGAGTAGGTGGCCAAGGACAACCTCCACCCCCTAGAATGTTTTTGAAGGTAGCTGCCATATACGCTCCCTTGGTCCTTCCTATCGTCCTTCATGATTTTCCATAAAATTATATGAAGAATTTACCAAAAATTATGGGAGAAGCAGATTTAACTGCCACATAGCACATAGCCTTCTTCGATCAATTTGATGATATCCTTGGCATTGAGCATGACTATTTCTACTCAAGTCTATTAGTGAAAACCTTTGAAGGACAAGTAAGAACCTGGTTTCGAGGACTCCCGGTAGGATCCCTACTATCATATGATGACCTAGAAAACACATTTTTAAGACAGTGGGGAGAAAAGAAAGATCAACTTTATTATTTGACTGGATTTGGGGCTCTAAGAAAAAGGAATTCTGAGTCGGTTCTCTAATTTACTTAGAGATTTAACAAACTCTACCATAAGATCCTAGCCAAAGTTAAACCCTCTCAACCTGTGGCAAAGGTAACTTTCGCAGGGGATTTTGAACCTGAATTTGCCCTACTTTTAAGAGAAAGAAGATCTGCCACTGTGACAGGGATGCAAGACGATGCCATAAAAATTGAATCAAATATGATGGCATATGGTAAATTAAAAGCCAAGGTTGAGACAGGAAACAAAGAACCTAAACGTTTTAGGGAGAAAGAAAGACCCTCTGGATCTAGGAAGTATGCAGAAGAAAAAATGGATGATATGGCTAAGATAATCAAATATTTGTCAAACAAAATATCCAGAATGGAGCTAGACCAAGCCAAACCTGATCCATTCATCAGAAATCAGTTCAGGAGAAATCCTAACCCCCAGACACAATAAAGGCAAGTGAAAAACGAATATAAAAATATACAAGCCCCATTTAAAACAGAAACTGTTATGCAAAGGGATGATATGAAAAACTATGAGGGGTTAGAAGAGGATATAAACAACCTATAAGTGATGATGACCAAGAGCCTCATTGAACTAGACAAGATTATGAAAATTCTTTGGACCCAGAACCCTTGTTTAATAATGAGGAAAGCATAAATAATTTGGGAGAGTCTGCATATCAAGGAATCACTGACTCCATAATGGTCAAACTTCAATAGAAGTAAAACCTAAGGCCCAGAGAAACAAATTCTACAAATGTTCCACCGAAAAAGATTTTATCGAGAAATAAAGCGAACGAGGCAGTGGTTACTAAGCCGCTAGTTGAAACACAAGTTGTATGCACAAAAATAGTTGAAACAAGAGAAACAAAAACTAAGAAAATAGAGAATATTGAAGCACAAGCTACAACCATAGAAATCAAGAAAACAACTGGAGGTTTCAGTGTAGAAAATAAACTAAATAAAATCAAGATTCCCATGCCCCTGGTTGAGCTTGCCAAGAATCCAATTTATAAAAAACAGATTGCTAAAATGATAATTTTTTCTGATGCAGAATGTCACGCAGATGTGATCAATCTACAGGATGAAAAACCTATGATTATGTTTGGTCTGCACATCAAAAATACTAAGGATTTTGTTGCTCCATTTTATATTACATTAACTATGCATGATCACTTACTTCACAATTGCATGCTAGATTATGAGTCCTCACATAACTTAATGCCTGAAATTATTATGGAAAAATTGGGCCTCAAGATCACTAGACCTTATCAGGACTTATACTCGTTTGATTCCAGAAAGGTTAAGTGTCTTGGCATGATCAAATATTTGGTAGTAAATCTTGCACAGATCCATGTAAAAAGTATCCTCATGGATGTAGTTGTTGCTGACGTCCCTGCCAAGTATGGTATGCTCTTATCCAATACTTGGAGCACAAAATTAGGAGGATCACTTCATCTAGATATGAATTACGCCACGATCACGGTTTTTGGTGGACAATTTACTCGACTGTACATAGAGACGAGACTGGCATATACTGTAAGTGACCCCCAAAACCCAAACAATTACCCAATTATGTCGCCGATTAGGATTTAGGAAATTGTATTTTATCAATAGATGATGATTTTGAAGAATGTACAGAAGAAGAAAGTAAAAAAAATAGAAAAATCAAAGAAAAGTGTAAATAATAGAGGAGTATGGAAAATGTTTTTTGATGGCGCATCATCCTGCGAAGGGGCAGGGGTTGGAGTGTTATTCATAGCGCTAGGAGAGGAATACGTTATCCCCATTTTTATCGATTACAGTGGGAAATTGATTATACAAATAATGTCTGTGAGTATGAAGCTTTGGTCTTAGGATTAGAGGCTACCAGAAAGTTGAAAATTGAACATCTAATAGTTTATGGTGATGCAGATCTTATTGTGAAACAAATAAAGGAACATTATCAAGATAAACACCCAAGGCTAAGGTCATATAGAAATCATGCCTGGGATTTGATAGAAAAATTATTCTCATCCTTTAACATTCACCACATTCCCAGGATGGATAATCAGCAGGCAAACTCTTTAACCAAAGAAGTTGCTACATTTGTGCCACCCACTGTCCTAAAACTAAAGTATCATATCGAAATGAGACACAGACCTTCAATCCCAAATAATTTTCAACATTGGAAAGTCTTTGAAGATGAGGAGAAAATCAAGTAGTTCCTAGAAATGGTTGATGAATTTTCAGAGACCCATATAGATCAGGAAAATCAGAACGACCCTATCTGGATCATGCAGGAAGGTGAAGATCCTGAAAATTTATAGGATAAGATCACGAATCACTGAATGCTTGTGCTTAAGAATAATCAGATCCCCACAGGTATGATACCCTTATAAAGATTGTTTTACCAAGATGACATACCCTTAAAATCTACCTTACGACCTCAGCCCGAAGAGGTTGAAGAATGTAATATAGGAACTAAAGAAGATCCTAAACTGGTCAAGTTATCTAAGTATACTTCCAGTCCAAGTAAAAAATAAGTACGCTGAATTGATTAAAAAATATAAAGATGTCTTTGCATGGTCCTATGACGATCTAAGAACTTACGATACCTCTGTAATTGAACATAAGATTCCTTTGAAGCATGGTATCAAACCCTTCAGGAAGAAGTTGAGACAGATAAATCCTATCCTCTTGCCAGTGATAGAAAGAGAAGTCAAGAAGATTCTCGATGAAAATATTATCGTTCCACTCAATTATTCTGAATGGGTAGAAAATTTGGTACCCGTCAGGAAGAAGAATGGAGAAATAAGGCTTTGTGTAGATTTCAGGAATTTAAACCAGTCATCCCTTAAAGACAACTACCCTCTGCCAAAAATGGATCATGTCCTGAAAAAAGTGGTTGGAGCTAATAGAATGTCTATGATTGATGGTTTTTCCGGATACAACCAAATTGTTTTCCATGAAGATGATAAAGAAAAAAATGCATTTACTACTCCGTGGGGAACTTTCATGTACGATAAAATGCCATTAGTTTTGATGAACACAGGGGCCACTTTCCAAAGAGCGATGGATATAGCTTTCATTGATGAGAGAAATAAATTTGTTTTTATTTACTTAGATGATTTAATAGTCTTCTCCAATTATGATGCAGAACATTTGGTTCATCTTAAGCAAACCTTCGAGAAATGCAGAAAATTTGGTTTGTCGCATAACCCTAAGAAGTCACATTTTTCTATGCAACAAGGCAAGCTTATGGGTCATATAGTTTCGAAATATGGAATCAAAGTCAACCCCAAGAGAGTCGAGGCTATTGACAAGATAAACATTCCTAGAAATAAGAAAGAAATCTAGTCTTTTTTAGGGAAGATAAAAAATTTCAAGAAGATTTATCCCTAACTTTGTTGAAATTGTCAAACTAATCACAGATATGTTGAAAACTGACAATGAAATAAAATGGACTGCCGAAGCCAAAGCATCATTCAAGTGGGTTAATAAATCTATAAGTGAAGGGCTAGTGTTATCTAGTCCGGACTATACTAAGGAATTCCTGATATTTTCTTTCGCATCTAAACATACTATCATAGCGATACTCCTACAAAAGAACGAAGAAGGTTTTGAGCAGCCGATAGCCTTTTTCAGCAAAAGTCTCAGGGACGCTAAATTAAGATATGATATACTGGAAAAACAAGCTTACACAATGGTGAAATCTCTCAAAGCGTTCAGGACATATGTACTACATTCCAGGATAATCGTGTATGTACCGACAATCTTTGTCAAAGAGCCTGACAGTGATGGTAGAAGAGGTTGGTGGTTAGCTAAAATTCAGGAGTTTGATCTAAAATTAAAACCAACCAAGCTAGTCAAAGGTCAGATCCTGGAAATTTTTTTATCATAATCAAATTTCAGGGCACTTGGGATAAACCACTTGGAATCACATGGATATATCCCAAACATAGAGAAAATTTATGATCAAACCCCTACAATGCAGATCGAAGATAAATTTTCTTCCACTGATTGGTATCGCGATATTGTTTCATACCTCCTCACCCTTCAGTGCCCGAGTGACATGACTCCATCCAAAGAAAGAACATCAAAGCTACATGCAGTTAAATACTGTATTATTGAAGGTCAGTTGTACTGGAAAGATCCTCTAGGTTTCTTGCTACATTGTTTAACAAAACCCGAAATAGAGAGTGTCATAAATGAATTTCACTAAGGAGTGTGTGGAGGACATCACACCTGGAGGGAAATGACCTACAAGATTCTAAGAGCTGGATATTATTGGCCAAAGATATTTACTGATGTGAATGCCAAGTTCAAAGCCTGCAACCCTTTCCAACTGTTCTCTAGTAAGAAAAATCTCCTTGCACTGCCTTTAGTCCTAGTTAAAACAAAGGATCCTTTTCAACAATGGGGTCTGGACTTCATCAGAGAAATCCACCCACAGTCAAGCGCCCAACATAAATGGATTTTAACTGCTACCGATTATTTCATGAAATGGGTTGAAGCCATTACAACTTGGAATGCCACTAATTCAGTGGTAATAATCTTCTTGGAAGAGAACATCCTATCAAGGTTTGGCTTCCCTCGAAAAATCATCACGGACAACACCCAAGCTTTCAAATCTATGGCAATGGTAAACTTTTGTCAAAAATATAACATTGTGCTAGGACATTCTACATCCTATTATCCTTAAGGAAATGGGTTGGCTGAATCATCCAACAAGAGTTTGATGAATATAACCAAGAAAGTGTTGACAGAGAATACGAAGGCTTGACATGTTCACCGAAAGTACGCCTTATGGGAAAACTGAATCGACACTAATAAATCAATAGGTATGTCCCCTTTTCAGATGATTTATGGAACTAAGGTTAGCCTCCCTATCAATCTCTCTATTCCTGTGATGAAGCTGTGGAAAGACGCAAAGGAGGAGCCAAATGATGTTACAAGGAGGATAAACTAGATAATCAAAATCCAGCAAAACAGGGCTGAATTTGATGACAAACTCCAAAAGTACCAAGGTAATATGAAAGCCCTTTTCGATAAAAAAGCAAAAGACAGGGAGTTTCTTCCTGATGATATAGTTTTAAAATGGGATTCCATAAAAGAAGATGTGGTAAAACACGACAAGTTTGATAACCTCTGGTTCAGACCATTCAATATTGCAGCTACAGAGGGAAAGAAGTCCTTCCTACTGGAAAATATCGACAAATTTTTTTTTGACGCCCCTATCAATGGGCACTATCTAAAACATTTTATGCAATAATCTCATTTCAAATTACCATTGTATATACCAGTTTGGTTTCTCGTTTAATTTTGCAATTTCATTTTCTTTCGTAAATTATCTAAAATTTACTTTTTTGTTGTAAATAAACCTAGTCTTATTCGATATAATAAAAGAACAATATAACATGTCTATACTGCATATCATTTCTATTCTACAAAATTCACTATTTTTTCCTATATTGGTCCCATGCAGAATGCTTACTATAGAAAAGAAATGACGAGGTGTCAGAATCCAATGCTTAGTTTCCAAAACATTTGTGTTCTCTCAAAACAGGTGATGAATTAGTAATTGCTTTGATTGAAAATGTAAATAAAATCCGAGGTATGAACTTTTATACTTAATGTTCAAGATAAAATTCTAAATATACCTTATCAGATATAAACAAAGTTCTACTCATGAAAATATAGTCACTCAATCACAAATCAAAAAAATATAAATCGACAAGTGAATGTTGAAGCCTTATCCGTCGAGTCAAAATAAAACAAAAATGAAATAAAAAGAAAATAAAATAAGAATAAAAAAGGGGTTAAAAAGAGAAGCTTGATAATCAGGAAGAGAACTTGTGTAAAATTGAGATCCTGCTATGTCAGACCCTTTGAGTCCTCATCCTGTTTCATTTTTCCTATCTTCGAATAGTTACTCTATTTTGATTTTCAATACGTGGCCTTAAGTTTTCATAGAAAGGAAGAATTTCTCCTTGACTCCGAAAACTTAAAAACATATCTTCAAAACAAGATTAGGTGAAAATATTTATATTCCTCTGATTTTAATTGAAATAAAGTATGTCTAGGATAATCTTGATAGCTTTATCTCTTCTAACATATTTTAACTGACTAGTTCGCTCAAGGCCAATCCATGGAAAATTAAAGTTCCCCATAAGATATTCCCTATAGGAGAAGATGTATTGAAGATCGAGAGAGAGTTAATCTAGAGTACAATCAAAAAATTGTTGACAAAACTGAATTGTAACATCTTAATCATATATCATCCCTTGTATGATGTATACAAATTGATTGCCCCCACTTCAAAAATATAAAAATATAAGACAAATGGTGAAAGGAAATTCATAAAATGATTGCCCCCATCTATTCCAAGACAAATGGTGAAAGGAAATTCGTAAACTGATTGTCCCCATTTTGTCCAAAAGAGATGATGAAAGGAAATTCATGTAATTATTTCCCTCATCTCAATAAAATGAAAAAGTGCTAATTGAAGTGGTGAAAGGAAATTCAATGGGAGATGTAGATAACTTCACCGGGGTACTGAACATGCTTGCTGGTAGTGAAGAAATATCTATGATATCTGTAAGGCTGTCATACATGTATAAACATACTATGATATCTAGTTTTCTTTTTGATAATATTTACATTTTGAACCGACAAGGGATTCCCTAAATAAATTATTTTAAAATTACTTTTCCTTGATGCAAACAAAATCGACCAAATTCTGATATTTCAACTAAAGTTGTTTTGATTATATTAAAAAAATCCAAACTCAATTTCAGGAAAATGAAACTTATTAATAGCCTAACTTGAGATCAATAATTGATTATGTTTTGAAGGTTTTCTAAGATTCGGTTAAAGTCCAATTTTTCTCTGTATGATTTGTTTCCCAAAGGTGTCTCCCAGAAATACAATGATGACTCCATTTACCCAATAAAGGCACTTGGTCTATTGTTCTTCCATGCCTCGCAGGAAGACGTGATCCACAGATGGAGCCTATGTTGGAACACATATAATCCTAAACTTTGATCTTTACTTTCTCAACTTCATCTTTCCCAAAGTGGCAACTTCAAAATCAATTTTTAAAAGTTTAAATCAAATTCATTTATGGTATTAAGGAATGCATGATATACGTCGTTGATTAAGTTCCTCAGTTGATCAAACGATCCCCTTTTCCCCAGAGTTGTGGAGACGCCTGATTGTTAAATAGTCAAATCACTAAAGGTCTCTTCAAATCTTCGTGCTTTGGGTGTTTCGATAGGTCTTCACGATTAAAGTCTCGAAAACCGAAAGTGGTCGTTATCCCTTTTTCATAAACCTTTAAAGGATAAAATTCATAGTACACTTGTATCTTTTGAGTCTTCCCTAGGCTGACACGTGGCATTCATTTTTATGAAATTTTCCTTTGAAGATTCGTACGATTCTAAGTAACACATGACACTCCTTGGTCTTGACACGTCATCTAGAATGACGTCATCTTCGCCACATCACTACGAGGGATGGACTTTCGAGAATATAACAAAGAGATAACTCGCAAGTTCATGAAGCATTAAAATTTTGAAATATTAAATCTTAATTAATTAGGTTAATATTGGTCAAAAGATAATTAATGATTTCACATTTCAGAGTTTAGACGATTACCCTTCATCGTATCCTAAAATCTACTAAGTCCGAGTTTCTAAAACACTGGAACTTAAACAAGATTAATTAAAACTTAAAAGCGATTATCAGATAGTTAATCATTTCGCAGTCTCAGGTTTTGGGTATTTCTTCTCGAGCTATATGTAAAAATCCCAAAGTCTGAACACCCGAAGGAACCTAAAGTTAAACATGATTAATTAATGTTTTAAAATATATTATTTGGTAATCAATCTTTCGCGGATTCACGATTCGAGAAATTTCAAGTCCGTTTTATCCAAAACCCCTGCAATTGAACCACCGATATTAATGGCATTTATCAGAAATCAACAGTAATGATTTTTAACATAGATTGCAGATCGCCAGGTATAATTTCCATTAAATATCATAAATTCGTCATTAGTAAAGCTATACTCAAATCAATGCACCTTATGTGAATAAAAATGCTTGATTTTGAATTTCATTTTGACCTTTCATAGAATAGTAATTTTTATCCAACTGAGAAGCTCACTCATTTCCTTGCAACAGGTAATCCCATTATGATTTTATAAATATCATGGCACCACAGAAGATGATTAAAGTAGCTGATGAAGGTGCAAATCCGAATGTGGACGTTCTGTCAGATACCACACTGCGCGCCATAGACACTGTGAAATCTTGGACATAGGTGCTCGAGATCCTGCAACATGAGCTTATAAATTGCCCAGATGATTCTGGCAATGAAGTGAATGACACTCATGAAGCAAAAATCAAGTATATGGCTCAGTCGGAACTACACAAAATAGCTGCGCGACCAAGGATCATTCCATATAATGACATGATAGGTTGGGCCTTGGAAAACGTCGACATCCAAACCAGGAGCATTTTCAACTCTCAAAAGGTTGTTGTTGGATCTTTCCCACCTGAACACATACAAGTAATGTATAATCTCTCCCCTGATTTTGAACATAATTACAATGACACATTCATGTTGGATTTTGAGCAATAAGAGTGTATACAATATGAAAAACACTATTCTGATATAATCAAGTCATGGTGGGGGCACCCAGAGAAATTCAGAGTCGATTCTCATGGAATTTATGCCACAATGTCATTGGATGTTCATATGATCTATGTAGCTATGATTCTCTATAGGACATTCGGGAAGAAGAGTCCTACCCATTTACTGGTGGCATGGGTGTCAATTATGAATGAGGTGGCCAAGCGCTACTCTTTTAACTTGGCCAAAATTTTATCAGACAATTTGGCTAAGGAAATCACAAAATACAAATTAGTGAAGTCAAAGGGTAAACCCACCCCTTTCTATATGTCTGCATATATCATGGATGTTATTTGATTCATAATCCCTTTTCCACTGATGAACTGGAGCTCGACCCCGACCAATGCTGAACCTATTCACTTCTATCACTCCAAGCTATTGGAAGACAAGGTAAAAGATTTCTTCTATGAAATCTGCCACCATGTAGTGGTGCCCATTCATATAGCTTTATATGGCTACCCACCCCCGTGAATTTTAGACAAAATAATGGCAAACCTAGGAAAAATAGTAGTCTGGTTCATCGACGAAAACTTCTCTTACATTAGGGTTTTCATATGCTTAGTCCCTCCCCATCCTCTACGAAGGTTTCTACCAGACTGACTAGTATGCTGAGAAGTGGCTCATCAAACAATGACATGGGGCATCAACAAGGAGCTGAAAGCAGCCTAGAAAAAGGTATGGCCTACCTTCCCTCTCTAGGTTGGTATGTTTTCATTATTATACTTTTGCCACTCCAAGGTGGAGGTTGCAGCTCTGGAGGATGTAAAATTGGTTGACATCGAGTTTAAAAGGCATGACCCACATAAAATCACGGAAAACCACCTGGCCCAATACAACCTGAAGAAATATGTACACAAAAAGTCTTTGCATGATGACATATTCAGGGGAGTCAGGTCTTATGAGGAAGTACTAAATAGAGTCCAAACCATGTCACTAGATCAACAGACCAATTTTTTCATCTTTCAAAGGCACAGATGAAGCAACTTGCTGAAAGTACTACAAGAGAATCGATAGCCACTTGATCTACATAGAAAATTGTACCTCTGGGTTTTGAGGCAGGGAGTTCTGGAAAATAGGATACTGAGGAAAATATGAAAAACGTTGAAGCTTCAATGAAGGAACTGAAAGCTTCACTATCAACTCCATTAGGCCCTCAAGCAATGGCTCATATCGAAGCTTTCCTAAAGCAAAGGTAGGATACATCTACTTCTACACCAGAAAAACCTGTTACCAATACAATAGAGTAACAACCGTCCATAGAGATAGGTAACCCCATTATTTCATTGACACTGTTGTATTCAAGTTTTGGAAATACAAGCTCCGAAGTCATCTTTATAGATGATATTACCCCAATTGCACCCGAAGATATTCCTCCTTCAAACTTCTTCTTCAACAAGAAAAGGAGGGCTATAGTCAAATGAGAAACACATCAGAAAGACAGAGCGATAGTCAAAAGGAAAAGAATGGTATATGATGGACATAATCGAGGTGATTTAGAATTTGCTAAGGAAATGACAGGTTCATTAGGTGCCTTTGCCACGACAAATCAGTGGTCCGTAGAAAATCTGGCCTAGCAACTAAAACAGAGAAACCTATTGGTAGGGAAGTTGCAAGATCAGATAATGACTATGGAACAAGATGTGAAAAATAAGATGAACTGAGATTTTGAACAGAACATAGCTTATGACAGGAATCAAATTCAACAGCTGCAAGCTAACCTTGAAGAACTCCATCAGAATTCACATACCAACAAAGGCTTGATCACTCAACAAGAAGAGTTAATAAATCAATTGCAAACCGGGTTAGGCTTGACTGAAGGTACATCAATAGAGATATCATCTTTTCGAACTCAAGCACTAGAGGTAAATGAAAAACTAGAAATATCCCAACAAGATCTCTTCACGAAGGTCGATGCCATCCAAAAATACTACCAGGCAGTAGACCTCACTCTAAAAGATATTTATATTAAATAAAGAGTAGCTCGCTCAGCTTGAGTTAATTTTCAATAGGGCGTATTATTGGTACCAAAGGATGATGTATCAGTTGTTCATCGACTTTCTCTTTTAGAAAAAATAAGAGGTGATATGGTTTTAAAGGCCCGGGAGACAAATTTAGCAGAAAGAAAGAGACTTGCCAGAGATGTAAATGAAGATTTTCTAGAAGCGTTGACATCACTAGACAAAGGACTAATTTATTTTGAAGTAAATGATATTTCCAAAGGCCTGGGTCAAATTGATATAGCATATAATTAGTATAATTCCAGAACAAGCAAAGAAGAAGCTCTGCTGACCATCCAAAATATGAACCAGATTGATCTCCTTCAAATAAATAGATGGATAGTAAACCCAAGCTTACAGTTACATGTCACATCTCAAGGAGCAAAAAGGATACAAGGAAAGTTTCCTCAGATAGAGAGGAAGTTATACACTTTTGAGGTGAAAGAAGCAACTGAGCCTTCAAGGTTAGTGGTGAAATTATTGAGTACATGCATCCAATGCATTGAATATTTGAAAACAAGCACATCCAGAAACAAGTAATGAAACATGCACATACTACTCATACAGGTGAAGATCAGATGCCAGTTGTATCCAGGCTAAAGGATGAGGAGAAGAATCATTTCTTCCAGCAGACAAAGAGATAGAGGAGAACGCTAGTGGAACTCTTCAGTTTTTACATGTTGTAGCCTTATACAAAAATAATTTCTATTTTTAATTATAAGAAGTCCAACCATTTTAAGTTGAGACAATTTATATAAATAGATAGATTCAATATCTATCAAGGGATTCTTCTTGTCGATTGTAATAGAGAAAACTCTGCTTATTGAGTATTAATACAAGTGAAGACATAGATTCCAAGTTTTTTTTAGTTTGGGTTATGTACTTCTTCTGTTTTTCCATATCTCAACATTTCTTTAAGCATTTCCATGATAAATGTTTGATTTCAATTTAGTACAACAACTACTGTAATAGTATCGCATCAATAATTTATTAAGTAAGCAGCTTTTCCTCTGCATTTACTATGAGTAAATCAAGCCCTGTGAGCCATGTGGATTATTGTATTTTATACTTTATTCAAGGTTACACTATCTATTTTCTTCTACTGCAACAAGGTGAGACTCTTCAGTAATTGATGCCTTGCTTTGTTTTACAGTTTTGTATTTTTCTCTCACACCATCCGATATTACAATTTTGACTCAAACACAAAACATGACCTCTATGTTGTCATACTCTTAATTTCATTTAAGGATTTTTTCTCATATAACTAAGGTAGAAAGAGAACCTTTTAAAAATGCTCTCTTTAAACTTTCCTGATGCCTGACATTACTCTTTGAGCCTTAAGTTTAATCTCAGGACCAACATGACATATTCCAAGATTCAATCCTTAGAAAGAAAAGGAAACACATCAAAGGGAAAGAAAAGAGGTACTTGGACAGGATTGGGGAGCATCAACATCATCTGCGCCTCATGTCAAAGATTCTGCTATGCCAGAAAGGCCAGCTGAGAAGATACACCCTCTAAGAGAATTCGTGAGAAATTGTGTTGAACTAATGAAAGATGAAAATACATAGAATGCACTATATGAAATGATTGATCATTTCATGCAAGGAAGGGAAAATACCATAGCAGATAGGGTGGTGAATCAGGTACTGCGCGGAAAGAGGACCAACGAAGAATTCAAATTAAGTGCACAGATTGGGGAATATGATGTGGATAACGTTATTTAGACTTGGGATATGATGTGAATGTATTACCAAAGTAGCCATGGAAGATAATGGGAAAACCCAATTCGATCTGGTCTCATGTTCATTTAAGGCTCACAAATCAACACAAGATAGTAGCAATTGGTCGATTGACAGGAGTATGTGTGAACATAGATGGGGTGTGCAGTGTGGCAGACTTTGAAGTTATTGAGATTGTGGATGATATTCAACCATATCTAGCATTGATGGGACTTGAATGGGACTTTGATAATCAGGTGATCATTAATCTAAAGAGGAGGGAAATTATATTTGAAGTCGGATATTTGAAAGTTATTGCACCATTGGACCCAACAGAAGGAAAGATATACATAGAACCAACAAGAGGAAATGACATTGAAAATTTGTATAACATGACTGCATGGATGGATGATTATGTTAACCCCACTATAGATGGCATGCTAAGTTGGAGAATTATCATCTCATGTGTATCATATTCAGAGGAATGTTTAGAGCATTGGCAACAGAGGATGCATGAAGTATAAACTAGAGAATGTGCACACATAACCAAAGCATTGCACTAGATTGGAACAAATTTATGTGATCCAGCCAGGTATGATGGCTTGAATAATACAAGCTTTTTTGTAAAGGAGTTTGAGTTATAGGTACCCGAACAACAAAGGTTATTGACACTAGATGTTGTCCTCAAAGTGACTCCAACCATATGGTGGGATGCAAACATAGAGGGAATGGAAGACTGGTCACAGTGTAGAAGACTAATACAAGTGAGGTGTGGTACTAAAGTAGAAAATATTGCGTAGAAGTATACACAAGAGAGTGAACTAGTGGATCATGTGGAGCATTGCAAGAACAAATGGAACTTGACACTAAAGGAGGAAGGGATACACAAATTTATACATACATTGGATACAATTCCGAAGAACTCATATTTGGAATTGGAAATGGGTAGAGAAACAACCAAATAGGATGAGATGACTCAGAGATTCAAGGTAACATTTGCATTTGAACATGACTGTAACATCCTTCTCTTGCGTGCCCCAAGCAAACTTATTCTTTGAGGACACTTGCTTGCAAGTGATTCGGACTATTATATTTATTGGTCGTTTTGATTATGATTATGAGATATTATGGATTTGATGATATGTTATTTGGTTGTATTACATAGACAGGTGCTATTGACTGGGTTATCATGAGTGTGCAGGACTTTGGACCTCGAGGATGCAGAGGCATCGATGAAACCCCTTAGACTCCGGATCGAGTCAAGGAGTGGACTGTTGGGTTTGAATGTTGTTCATGTGACATATGTACATATGATTAGATATTATGATGATTGCTTATTATTGCTGACATGATTCACTAATGGATGTAGGATGATGATAGCTTGTTGACTAGACTCACATATGGAGTAGAGGGGTCGTGCATGAAAACCAAAGACATTGAGGGATAGGTGTGGAAGCAGCCCTGCCACAGTCTACTAGCACTCCCGCTGTGGCTCAAACTGTAGGTTAACGATTACCTAGCTCGAGAAGATCCATGATGTCATGAGGACAGACTGTGATAGTCACTCACGATGATTCTAAGGGGTGCACAATAAGGCAAGGGCTTTATTCCTTAGAGGCCCTTGGTCTCCCAAAAGATCACCTGGTGGAGTATTGACTCCATGGGTTTGATGTCTACCAAAGTCAGTCAAGAGGCGAGTGACACCCTTGGAGCACATAGTGCGTCCTAAAGAGCACGTCGCTCAAGGAAAAAGGAAAGAGGTGAGTGGCACCCTTAGAGCACGTAGTGCATCCTGAAGCGCACATCACGATTTTAACGGGTAAGTGAATAAACCTAGTCGGCCTTAAAATGAATGATGTGATAAGTAAGGTTTAAAAACAATTTCCCTAATAAAAAAATGTCACCCAGCCTAGTGAAATTAAAACCTAGGTCTAAGTAGAACATGTGGTCAAAAAAATTAATAATAAATAAACATGTAAGAAATTCAAACTTATATATTAATGTCAAACTTATAATGGAGGATTAAATTTTTGAAAAGAGGGTAAATGGTTGTTGTTTTTTTATCTACACTTGCTAAATTAATTTTTAATTAAAAAGGAAAAAGGGTAAATGTTTTTTTTTTTTATCTACACTTGCTAAATTAATTTTTAATTAAAAAGGAAAAAAGGGTAAATGGTTGTTTTATCTACACTTGCTAAATTGACTTTTAGTTAAAAATGAAAAGGGGGGAAATTAAAAGAAATAGGAAACTTAAAGAAAAGGGGAAACGTAAAGAAAAAGCTAAATGTCTAACTTAGTAAGGAATCTTGCCTTTGGAACTTTATAATTTTGAAATCAACTAGAATTTAAGTAAGGTGTAAGTCATTTAAGAAGTGTAAGGGAATTTTGGGACACCGAGGAGCATTTTTAGGAATTCTCTTAGGTGGATGAGGGAAATAGGAATATTTAATTAATTAATAAAATTGATTTTCTGGTGCAACTAGGGGGATCGAGCGACATGTGTACGAGGGAGGTTTTTCGAAATTAATTAAATGAAAAAGGAATTTAATGAGAAATTAGGAAACAAATTAGTTGAAAATATATATAAAAAGAATGGAGGAGGAGTATGGATCTCATCTTTTTGCGTAAAGTTACTCTGCTGAAATTTTACCTTGACTGAACTTTCTCTTGTGGGAGTTGGGATACCCATCTCAGGTAACGAGTGGTAGCTTGACCTTGCGAGGTGAGTTGGGTGCTAGCATTATCTAGAATCGTGTGCGTGGCCCCTTTGTGTCTTGGGGGGCTCAGGGGGAAGAAGAATACTCCTAGCATTGGTTGAGATGTACCAATGATGTCACATTAGTCGACAAGCGGGAGATGGACAGAGCGCGCGCGGGACAATGACTCGGAGCTTTCGCATTTGGCTATGGTATGCCTAGGAATATTTGTGTTGAATGGTAGTTTAAATATTTTTCCTATGCCTTCAGTAATGTACTTTTGTTGTGTTAAAGTTTATGTTTCATTTGGCGTAACACTATCCATAGATTTCATTTTATCCTTCAGCAATTGTCTTGATGAGCCCAACGTTTTGATCAGAGAACTTAAAGTCATCCCGGCCTATGCTCGTTGTATTTTGAATTGATTTCCCATGGAGAACCCAAACTTTGATTGCAATGACTTCTCCGTGTTGGTTTTTATTGATTTAATACGAAGACAAAATGTGTTTTTATCTTATGTCCCTTATCCTTAAGTTATTAGTCCGTGCCTGAGTAGTCGGGCAGGAGCCGAAACGATGGTCGTCACTCGGGTGTTTAAGGACTTATAGATTCAAATGCCCTACTTTCCTATGCATGGATAATAAGTGAAGGATAAATTTTCGCCTAACTATCTATCCCTTACTTATCTCTGCGTTGATTGATTCATTACCGAATGACTAGTCCTGACGCCTTCTTGTGAATGAGTATCTCTGCATTTTGATTTATTCGTCTCTGAATGATTAACCTATGATATCAGTGTTTTATTTTATTCAAATCTCTCTGTCCTCCCCAAAAATTTTACCCTATGATTCTGTTTTTATAGACAAATTTCACACCATGTTTGCTTGGCGTTTTACACAACCTTCCACTAGTTTTTACACAACATTCTGGTTTGGATTTTACTGTTCCTTTGTTTTGGATCCTTATGGTTAATACACAATGATTTTTCTTGGCATTTGATACACTGCATTATCACATTATACAACGATTTATATGTTAGACCATAATTTGTATAAGATGGACCAGACTTTATATAATGATTCCCAACATTTTGAAATGGTAAAACATCTACGTTTTTGGATAGCATGTTATGCTCTACATTTTTTTGTATAGCGATATTGTTGTTACTCTTTTTTTTTTGGATACTGATTTAGCGGGGCAAAGATCCATTCTTGTAGATTTTTATTTTCACTTTTAAAGGTATTTACACAACGCCTTTGTTGGGCAGAGAGTTATTGTGTAAAGTTTGAAAATTTTCCCTTTTAAATATAATTACTCAGCGAATTTGATTGACATCATTTTTATTTCTCGATGGTTTTCTTGGCATGTGACAACACTCACGCCACATTTTTTTGGACATTTATACAACGGTTACACCATGATTTTCTTGCCACATTACCCAACATTCACACCACTAATTTCGTGGAACATTACTCCGCATTCACATTATGATTTTTGTGGCATTTACACAACAATATCTCATATATGAATGTTAGTACAGAACAATATATTTACCAACGAATTTCATTATTGATATGTATGCGTTTTGATAAGTCTGTGATTTCATTATGTATTAATGGGTAGCATTTTTGAGATGTATCAATGGATAGAAATTTTGTTATGTATTAATGGACAACTGTATCATATGGTTGATAGACAACATCATCATGTATTTAATGTGCAACATTATCATGTACTTAACTGACAATGATATATATATTGCATAGCGATATCCTTTTACACAGTGATATCACACTACCCAGCGTTATCATTTTAAATGGCGATATCATAACACACATCGAACTCATATTTTCTCTCAGCAATATCATTATTAGATGTCATTATTTAATAGACAATGTTTTTAATATATGTAGGGTAACGATTTACAATATGATATAATAGCCAACAATTTTAATAATATAATAAGACAACAATTTTATAATATGTAATAAACAACGTTCACAATTGATAATCTGACAATGATTCCACCAATTTTAATTATGATACAACAATATCATACATTTTATTTAGACAACATATATTTCGAATGTGTATCAATGCTAGACAACGATAACTTAGACATCGTTTCCTTTAAATGCTAGACAATGTATCAGTGCTAGGAAGCATATATTTAGACTGCGTTTCCATCCAATTTATCATTTAGACAACATGTTTATCACAGACAATGAATACTTCATCATACTTCATGATTGCATTTTGATTACATTTGTATGACTGCATTTGTATGACTGTGTTTTCATTGCATTTGAATAGCAATTTAATATTGCATGACTACAATTTGTTTGAAATTGAATTGTGTTGATTGATTAACATATGACTTGCGATACCATTTATTATTGACAACGATTTATCATTTATTTTACTATATAGATCACATAGATAACAAGTTTATCTGCGTTCCTTTAGATAGCAAATTATAATGTTTAAAGGTCCTTGATATTTTTGTTTCTGTTTAAAAGATAGCGAATTCAGTTTTAAAAGACATGTTTTATATTGTTTTAAAAGACACGTTTCATATTTGTTTCAGTTTAAAAGATAACGAATTCATCCTTAGGAAAATACTTATCGAATATCTGGAATTGGAAAATAGTTACAATGAACTATTTGTTTTGATAATAATTATTTTTAACGTGCACAGATTGATGTATGTTTGCATAGAATTTGTTGTGCCTGGAAGTTATTATGATGTATGATTGTTATAGTAGTCAGATTTCCATTGCGTCTTGATGACTTGCCGAGGGGTTTCTTGGGTATAGTCTTCATGTTTGACAGTTAATTCGGTCTCCTAACACATTGGATTTTTCTTGGGATATTGGTCTAGATATGTTTTGTAGCGCCTCGGTGACTGTCACGCCTACCACCTTGTGACGACATGATTCCTAATGAGGGGATCATTGCACGCCTGATGGATAGATATGAATGTTAATTGGGTCGGAGTCTTGTGCTTCCCAATGTGGGCATATTGTTCGTTGTAACAGATGTTGGTAATTGGTTTTGTAACGCTTTAATGCATTTGTTTTTGCGCATCGTAGAGGTTTCTAGTTACTGGTCATTGAAGTCACTGTGTCGGGTTGTTGATGTTGTCCTTTAGCTTGTAGGAATTGTCTTGCTTGTGTCGGGCGGGTAGTCATTTTTATCTGTCTATTGATTATTACATGTTTCGTACAGTTGCATGATGTGCTAGTGTGTTGAGTCATTTTTTTCTCTTGCCTGATCTGCGTGCATTGTGTTCATCATCAAGTTGTGTTGTTTAACTGTTGTTGTCAATTTCCTTCTTGCTTAAATAAAACAAAACAAAAAAAATTATTTTGTATCGCGTTGCATGTAGTCATAATGATGGGGACATTACATATGGTATCAGAGTGGGTTTGACCTGTGACTTGGGATCACTACGGCTTTCGTTGATTTGATTTTTTATTATAATGTTGCTAATTAAAATGATTTGTATTCATGTAGGTAATCATGGTTAGAGGATGCCGTGGAGGCAGAAAATGGGGTGCTAGGGGAGGAGGTGCGATGCCCCCAGTAGCATCCATGCCTGATGGGTCTAACCCCCAGGGAGACGAACAAGTTGTTGGGAAGGAACATATATGTGTGGGTGATGTGGTTGGGATGATGAGGTCTTTTCAGTATATTTCTGAGGCACTGATCATCCGTTTGGATAGAGATGAGGCCAGGGTGTCGGGACCCACTGAGGGTCCACTGCGGGCTCCAGTTGGTGCTGGTAGCATTGATCATGAACTCGAGAAGGTCAAATTTCCTGAGTTCTTTGGTGCCCCGGACGACGCAGCCACCAAGGCATGGTTCGAGAATATGGCGATGTGCTTTGTGCTTCATGAATATACCTCCAACATGAAGGTTCACATGGCGGTATTTCAACTAAAGGGGAGCACTCTTCTATGGTGGAAGACACTCCTGCCAAAATTGTACATTGTTGTCGAAGACGTGTCATGGGGACTGTTCAAGGAACGGTTCCGAGAGAGGTATCTATTAGAGGAATTCATTGAGCGTCATCTCAACGATCTCATTGCCTTGCGACAGGGTGGCCGTACGGTGCCCGAGTACGAGGCTCGTTTTATGGAGTTTCTTTGATATGCTTCACACCTGAATACTGAGAAACTTAAGGTCAACAGGTTCTTGTTTGGCCTTAATGTCAACATTCATGCAAAGGTTAGGATTATGATGCCTCAGACCTTGCATGATGTTTTCCAGAAGGCCCTCATAGCAGAGGAGGATTTTATCAGTGGGGTTCGGAGCAGGACTCAAGAAAGACCAGTCGGGCAGGTGTCATCTGGTGTGTAGTAGCGTCAGACACCAGTTAGACACTCACAAGGATATTGTGGCTTCCAGAGAGGATCCAATTTCACTACAACTTGGCGACCAATGCCTCAACAATAGAATCCTTACCGAGGACCACAACACCAGTAGAAGCATCGACCGCAACAACACTAGTTTAGGCTTGTTCAGCAGAACATACCAGGATTCCAGGCTAATGGGCCGTCATCTTCTACTTTGGTTACCAGGAGTACTAGAATGAAGAAAGGGTGTTGGACATGTGGTGAGCCACATTACCAGTGCGACTGCCTAGTGGAGAGGCCTAGAAAATCTGGATCAGTCGGACCCACTACCATGGGATATTTGGGCAAGGCCCATTGGATTCATGCAACAGTGAATAATTGCCAAGCAGAGTAGCAGTCGACTGTGCTCGATATGTCAGGTACCCTCACTGACTAGACCCTTAGTATTTTGATAGATCCAGGTGCTACAGAGAGTTTCATTTCTAGGGCAGCACTAAAATGAATTAAGGTAAAGGAATTTGAACATGATGAGTTTAGCTTTGTGGAAATGGCTTCTGGATCCAAACAGAAGGTTGGTGGGAAGGTTGCAGGCTGTAGCCTTAACTTGGGAGATTTTTTCACCAAAGCCAACCTGTACGTCATGATCTTAGGATCTTATGATGTCATTATCGGTATGGACTGGTTGGAATTGCATGAGGTGATACTCAACTGTAAGATGAAAAAGTTGAACTTGGTCGATGATGAGGGAAAAATATGCGTGATTGTAGGTCAGAACCAGGGATTTTCCCTAAGGTTCATCTCTTCTTTGCAACTACAGAAGAGCATGCACAAGGGATGTAAGATTTAAGCCATCCTTGTATTAAACTAGAAGGGAGAAGCATAAGGTCTAGAACACCTTCCGGTGGTGAGAGAGTTTGCAGACGTCTTCCCAGAGGATTTACCTGGGATTCCGCCATAGAGGGAATTGGATTTTACCATAGACCTAAAACCGGGGACTGAAATGATATCAAGAACACCTTATCCGATGTCGACCCCGGAGTTACAGGAGTTAAAAATGTAACTGAAGGAGTTGTTGGACCTAGGACTCATATGTCTAAGTGTGTCATCGTGGGGTGCGCCTATTATTTTCATACAAAATAAGGATGGGTCATGGAGACTCTACATTGACTACCGTCAATTGAACAAGGAAACGATCAAGAATCAATATTCGTTGCCAAGGATTGATGATCTGTTTGATCAGATGAAAGGCATGAAGGTGTTTTCAATGATTGACTTGAGATTATGGTATCACCAGTTATAGATCAAAGAGGAAGAAATCCCTAAGACTTCCTTTAAGACGAGGTTTAGACATTACGAGTTTACTATTTTACCTTTTGGACTGATGAACACCCCTGGGGTATTTATGAGTTTGATGAACGGGGTGTTCCGCGAATACTTGGACAAGTTCATCCAAGTATTCATTGATGATATTTTGATTTACTCTCGGACAATGGAGGAGCATGACGATCACTTTCACTTAGTACTACAGTGTCTGCAAGAGAACAAATTGTATGGGAAATTGTCCAAATGCTTGTTTTATAAAACAAAGATTCACTACTTAGGGCATGTCATCTCTGACGAATGTATTGTCATGGATCCAAAAAATGATAAGACTATTATGGAATGGCTTGTGTTGACGAATGTCCTGGAAGTGTGTAGCTTCATTGGTTTAGCAGGATACTATCGACGGTTCGTCGAGGGTTTTTCGAAGATAGCAAATCCGATTATGGAATTGCAGAAGAAGAACAAGAAGTTTGATTGAGAAATGCGCAGAGGAATTTTGGAGGCTCAAGGAGATGTTGAAGACAACACCAATACTAAAGGTTCCTAACATGGATGCAGACTTCTTGGTATGCACTGACGCATCCAAGGAAGGCCTAGGAGGAGTCTTGATGCAAGACGATCAAGTGATCTCTTACATCTCGAGAAAGTTGAGACAACATGAGGAGAACTATGCAACGCATGATTTGGAGTTGTTATCCATTATATATGCCTTGAGAGTTTGGAGACATTACCTTATTGGACAAAAATTTGAACTAAAAATAGACCACTATGGACTATAACACATCTTTACGCAAAGTGACTTGAACGCGTGACAACGATGTTGGTCGGAATTGCTTAGCGAGTACGATTTCAAGATCACTTACATAAAGGGAACAATGAATAGAGTGGCGGATGCATTGAGTCAGAGATCACACATATTTTCAGTGATGCCTTTTCAGACGAATCTACATGAGAAGATTCTAACTTTATAGCGCGACAATGACTGGTACAAAGAAGTCAAGGATTTTATCAGACAAAACACAATAATGGTACCAAAATTTGAAGTATTTACTATGGAAAACAACAGATTATTGATATTTAAAAGTCAAATTTACGTACCACCCAATGACACGTTGAGGAATTTGATCCTAAACGAGGCTCACAGAGCAGTGTACATGGGTCACCCAGGAGTCACGAAGATGAGGGCAGACCTTAAACCCTTACTCTTCTAGAAATGAATGAAGGCAGACATAGTCAACTACGTGGCAAGATGTCTAGAATGTCAGCAGGTGAAGGCTGAACATAGACATATGGTAGGAATACTACAGCCACACGTTATTCTGGAATCGAAATGGGAGGTCATTTCGATGGACTTCATTGTTGGATTTCCATTGACGACAAGGAGACATGACTCGATTTTTGTGGTAGTTGACACTCTGACGAAGAGTGCTCATTTTATTCCTGTGCGTATGGCGTATTAGGAACCTGACATAGCTGAAGTTTTCATCAGCGAGATTGTGAGGCTACGTGGCGTGTCTAAGAGGATTATATCCGATCGAGGATCGGTGTTTACTGAACAATTTTGGACTAGTTTCCAAGAGGCCTTGGGAACCCAACTGAACTTTAGTACCGCGTATCACCTAGAGATAGACGGGAAGATGGAATGAAAAAAAATAATCTTGGAGGACATGTTGCGTATGTATGTGATGGAACAACATAAGCATTGGGAGGAATTCTTTCCACTGGTAGAATTCGCATATAACAATAATTATCAATGCACCATAAAGATGGTGCCTTTCAAGTTCCTTTACAAGCGACCATGTCAGATGCCTTTGAGTTGGGATCGGCTTGAGGATAGGGTCCTGGTGGGGTCAAAAGAGATCCATGAAATGGAATATCAAATGAAAACAATAAGATAAAGGATCAAGGAAGCGCAAGATCGACATAAGAGTTATGTTGATGCGCACCATGTTGACCATAGTTACGAAGTTGGCGATCGAGTTTTCTTGTGGGTGAAACCACATAAGAGTTCGATCAAGTTTGAAAAGGGTGCTAATCTTTCTCCTAGGTTCATGGGACCTTTCAAAATTGTGGAAAAGAAGGGACCCATGGCCTATCTACTAGCCTTGCCTGATTCTTTGAGGCATATGCATGATGTTTTTCATGTATATGTTTTGAGACATTATATTAGTGATCCCACACATGTTATTGACATGAGTTCCTTGCAGGTATCTAAGGAGGGTGCGTTCACAGCGGAGCCAATCTGCATCCTAGACCATTGCATTTGACATCTACAACGTCGAATAGTAGATCAGGTTAAGGTCTAGTGGTACAACTACAATCTGGACTCGACAACCTAGGAGGACCAATATGATATGCGCTAGCAATTTCCATTTTTGTTTGATAGATAAACTTATGATACTGTGATACACTTTATTTCGATACTTATATACTGTGAAACTTTGGGATGAAGTTTAAAACAAGAGGGGGTGTATGTAACATCCCTCTCTTGTGTGCACCAAGCAAACTTATTCTTTGAGGACACTTGCTTGCAAGTAATCCAGGTTATTATATTTATTGGTTGTTTTGATTATGATTATGAGATATTATGGATTTAATGATATGTTATTTGGTTGTATTACATAGACATGTTCTATTGATTGGGTTCTCCTAAGTGTGTAGGACTTTGGACCTCGATGATGTAGAAGCATCGATGAAACCCCTTGGACTCTAGATCGAGTCAGTGAGTGGACTGTTGGGTTTGAATGTTGTTTATGTGACATATGTACATATGATTAGATGTTATGATGATTGATTATTATTGCTGACATGATTCGCTGATGGATGCAGGCTGACGATAGCTTGCCGACCAGACTCACATATGGAGTTGAGGGGTCATGCACGAC
>SNQJ01S0056860.1:0-16170 GCA_010110895.2 Picea sitchensis | reverse complement strand
TGACTAAACTTCCTCTTGTGGGAGTTGGGCTACCCAGCTTGGGTAACGAGTGGTAGCTCGACCTTGCGAGATGGTATGGGTGCTAGCATTCTCTAATATCGTGTGTGTGGCCCCTTTACAGTTCGAGGGGATCAAGAGGAAGAAGAGTACCCCTAGCATTGGTTGGGAGGTACCGGTGAGGTCACATCGGTCGGCAAGTGGGAGCTGGACGGAGCGTGCGTGGGACAACGACTTAGATCTTTCGCATTTGGCTACGGTATGCATGTGAATATTTGTGTTGAATGGTAGTTTAAATCTTTTTCATGTGCGTTCAGTAATGTACTTCTATTGTGTTTTATGTTTATGTTTGTGTATTTTGAATTGATTGCCCATGGCGAACCCAAACTCTGATTGCAATTACTTCTCTGTGTTGGTTTTTATTGATTTAATAGGAAGACAAATTGTGTTTTTATCTTCTGTCCCTTATCCTTAAGCTATTAGTTCATGTCTGAGAATTCAGCCAGGAGCCAAATCGATGATCGTCACTTTGGTGTTTAAAGACTTACAGATTCAAATACCCTGCTTTCCTGTGCATGGATAATAAGTGAAGGATAAATTTTTGCCCAATTATCTATCCCTTACTTATCTCTACATTGATTGATTCATTGTCAAATGACTAGTCTTGGCGCCTTCTTTTGAATGAGTATCTCTATTTTTTAATTGATTCGTCTCTGAATAATTAACCTCTGATCTGAGTGTTTTCTTTTATGCAAATCTTTGCGTCCTCCCCAAAATTTTTACCCTGCGATTCTCTTTTTATAGACAACTTTCACACCACGTTTGCTTAGCGTTTTACACAACCTTACACCAGTTTTTACACAACATTCTGGTTTGGATTTTACTGTTCCTTAGTTTTGGATCCTTATGGTTAATACACAATGATTTTTCTTGGCGTTTGATACACTGCATGATTAAATTATACAACAATTTATATGTTAGACCGTAATTTGTATAAGATGGACCACACTTTATATAATGATTCCCAATGTTTTGAAATGGTAAAACATATGCGTTTTTGGATAGCATGTTATGCTCTGTGTTTTTTTGTATAGAAATATTGTTGTTACTCTGCATTTTTTTGGATAGTGATTTAGCTGGGCAGAGATCCATTCTTGTAGAGTATTATTTTCACTTTTAAAGGTATTTACACAACACCTTTGATGGGCAAAGAGTTGTGTAAAGTTTCAAAATTTTCCCTTTTAAATATAATTACTTAGCGAATTTGATTGACATCGATTTTTTTCTGGACGATTTTCTTGGCATGTGACACAACAGTCACCCCACGATTTTCTGGGCATTTACACAATGGTTACACCACGATTTTTGTGGCACATTACCCAGCATGCACACCACTAATTTCATGGAACATTACTCCGCATTCACATTATGATTTTTGTGGCATTTACACAGTGATATATCATCTATGAATGTTAGTACACAACTATATATTTACCAACGAATTTCATTATTGATATGTCTGCGTTTTAATAAGTCTGTGATTTCGTTATGTATTAATGGGTAGAGTTTTTGAGATGTATCAATGGATAGCAATTTTGTTATGTATTAATGGACAACTATATCATATGGTTGATAGACATCATCATCATGTATTTAATGTGAAACATTATCAGGTACTTAACTGAAAGCGATATATATATATATTGTATAGTGATATTCTTTTACACAACGATATCACACTACCCAACGTTATCATTTTAAACGATGATATCATAACACACAACGAAATCATATTTTTTCTCAGCAATATCATTATTAGATGTCATTATTTAATAGACATCATTTTTAATATATGTAGGGCAACGATTTACAATATGATATAATAGGCAACAATTTTTATAATATAATAAGACAACAATTTTATAATATATAATAAACAACGTTCACAATTGATAATCTGACAGTGATTCCACAAATTTTAATTATGATACAACGATATCATACATTTTTTTTAGACAACATATATTTATAATGCATATCAATGCTAGACATCGATAACTTAGACAGTGTTTCCTTTAAATGCTAGACAACGTATCAATGCTAGGCAACTTATATTTAGACTGCGTTTTCATCCAATTTATCATATATACAACGTGTTTATCATAGACAACAAATACTTCATCATACTTCATGACTGTGTTTTGATTGCATTTGTATGACTATGTTTTTATGACTACGTTTGATTGCATTTGTATGACTGCGTTTTGATTGCATTTGAATAGCTATTTAATATTGCTTGATTGTGATTTGTTTGCAATTGAATCACATTGATTGATTAGCATATGAGTTGCGATACCATTTATTATTGACAACGATTTATAATTTATTTTACTATATAGATCACATAGATAACAACTTTATCTACGTTCCTTTAGATAGTGAATTATATTGTTTAAAGGTCCGTGATATTTTTGTTTCCATTTAAAATATAGTGAATTCAACTTTAAAAGACATGTTTTATATTGTTTTGAAAGACACGCTTCATATTTGTTTCAGTTTGAAAGATAGAGAATTCATCCTTAGGAAAATACCTATCGGATATATGGAATTGGAAAATAGTTACAATGAACTATTTGTTTTGATAATAATTATTTTTAATGTGCACAGATTGATGTATGTTTGCATAGAATTTCTCATGCCAGGAAGTTATTATGATGTATGATTGTTATAGTATTTATATTTCCCTTTTATGTTGATGAATTTCCGAGGGGATGCTTGGGTATAGTATTCATGTTTGACAGTTAATTCGGTCTCCTAGCACATTGGATTTTTCTTGAGATATTGGTCTAGATATGTTTTGTAGCACCTTGGTGACTGTCACGCCTATCACCTTGTGATGAAATGATTCCTATGAGGTGATCATTGCGCTCATGATGGATAGACGTGAATGATAACCAGTTCGGAGTCTTGTGCTTCCCAATGTGGGTGTATTGTTCATTGTAACAGATTTTGGTACTTGGTTTTGTAACGCCTTAATGTGTTTGGTTTTGCGCGTCGTAGAGGTTTCTAGTTACTAGTCATCGAAGCCATTATCCTGGGTTGTTGATGTTTTCCTTTAGCTTGTAGGCATTGTCTTGCTTGTGTCGGGCGTGTAGTCATTTTTATCTGTCTATTGATTATCACATGTTTCGTACAGTTGCACGATGTACTAGTGTGTTGAGTCGTTGTTGTCTGTTGCATGATTTGTGTGCATTATGTTCGTCATAAAGTTGTGTTGTTTAACTGTTGTCATCCATTTTCTTCTTTCTTAAATAAAACAAAAAAAAAATATTCTTTTGTGTCGCGTCGCATGTAGTCGTAACGATGGGGAAATTATAATGACTCTACATCAATAAATGCAACACTACAAGATATTCGAACCAAGATATTCTCAGAAGAAGGGCGAATGGAAGTGGTACCAGTCTAAAATGTGCACAGAGTTGTTGTGATTGTCCATGAGATATTGGAGCGTTACAATGTTGCTAAGGAAGAACATGATGAAGAAGATCCGAGGAATGTGCAAGTACCAGAAATAAAAGGAGAAAAAGAACTAAAAGGTCCAAAGCTTGAGTTCCTTCCGTACAGACAACCAATAATGATGCAGAAGGTAAATGTTGGGATGACAGAGAATCCAAAGTTTGTGCACATAGGGGATTATTGGAGTGATGAGATAGTAGAGAATATTGTAGAATTGTTGCATGAATATCAAGACTTATTCCCAACTACATTTTCAGAGATGAATGGGATAGCCAGGGACTTGAGCGAGATGAAGATTCCTTTGAAACTAGGTGTTAAGCCAGTGCAACAAAGACCCTATAGGATAAATCCGAAGTACAAAGAGAAGGTGAAAGTAGAAATAGATAGAATGTTGATCACTGGGATCATTTAACCCATGGTAGATTCAGAGTGGATAAGTCCAATGGTAGTGTAGGACAAGAAAAAGATGGAATCAAGATTTTGTGGATCTGAGGAAGTTGAATGATGCATGTTTACATGAACCATTTCCAACACCATTCACAGATGAGGTACTGGAGAAGATAGGAGGGAAAGAGACTTATTCTTTCACAGACGGATTCTTGGGGTACCATCAGTTAAAAATTGCATAGGAGAACTAGTACAAGACTACTTTCACGACAGAGTGGGGAAGTTATCAATATATAGTAATGCCCTTTGGACTGAATAATTCCCCTGTAGTTTTTTCAAGAGTTGTGGTTGTAGTGTTTAAGGAATTTATTCATAAGTTCCTTGTAGTATAATTAGATGATTGGATTCTTTTCAGTCTACTGAAGGATCACATAGAAGTACTGAGGCTAATGTTGGATAGGTGTAGATAGTGTCAAATTTCACTGAATTTGAAGAAGTGTATTTTTTGCGAACTGTTTGGAATTTTGTTGGGCCATGTGGTCTGCAAGAAGGGATTACAGGTGGATCCGAACAAGATTGTAGTGATTATGGATTTAGAACCACCTACATCAGCCAGACAACTGAGGGAAACTCTAGGTCATACAAGATATTACAGGAAGTTTATCAAAGGCTATGCGAATATCACAACACCTATGGAAAAGTTGTTGAAGAAGGAAGCGAAGTTATAATGGAATGAGGATTGTCATAACGGTTTGGAAACTTTAAAGAAAAAACTAGTGACCACGTTGATTTTGATCTTTCTAGATTGGAACAAGGAATTCTACGTTCATGTAGATGCATCATCGATAACATTGCGTGCATTACTATCTCAACCAGGGGAGGGAGACATAGATCACCCAATTGTGTTTGCAAGTAGGATGTCATCCATAACATAGAAGAATTACACCACTATAGAATGAGAAAGATTTGCAATGGTATATGTGCTATATAAGTTCAAACATTGTTTACTGGGGTCTCATTTTAATATGTATACATACCATTCTATGTTAAAATACTTGGTGAACAAGTCAGTGTTTTTCCCGGTGTTGTGGGAGAATATGGGTGGTTTTGAGCAGTTGGAATGGAAATAACACCATATTCACAAATATTTTCATTCAAAATGGTGGAGGGGGGGGGGAGAATATGCAGATGGATACTGTTGTTTCAGATTAGATGACAACTTACCATATTCACAAATATTTTCATTCAAAATGGTGGATGACTACTTCTTAGACATCATGCAGTTTCTAAGTATAGGAATGGCCCCATCGGACATGACAGTTGCACAAAAGAAACAATTGGTAGTTAAACAAACAGACTATCAACTCATTGCAGGAAATTTATATAAGTTAGCTGCAGATGGGATATTGAGACAATGTGTGTTGGAACAAAAAATGCCTAAAATACTCACATAAGTGCATGAAGGGATTATAGGAGGACATTACGAAGGTAAATAAACTACACAGAAAATTTTGTGCATAGGTATTTGGTGGCCCACACTTCATAAAGACACTAAAGAGCATTGTCAGCCATGCAATGTTTTTCAAAGAGTGGGAAAGCCATCCAAGAGGGATGAAGTTCCTTTAAATCCACAGGTTACATTGAAATCATTTGATAAGTGGGTCGTAGACTTTGTGGGGCCAATCAACCCATAAGTAGGAAGATCAGGGGAAAGGTACATAATCACTATGATGGAGTTTTTGACAAGATGGGAAGAAGAAACACTAGTCCTAGATTACACAATAGAGATTGTTGTGCAATTTCTATTTGACAATGTAGTCACACGATTTGTATGTCCACACATATTACTCAATGAGCAAGGGACACACTTCTTGAATAAAAAAATTGCAGCATTGACTGAGGAGTTTCAAATTTATCATCAGAAGAGTACCCCATATCATCCTCAGGCCAATTGGACAGTGGAATATTTCAATACAATTCTAGATAATGCTTGGACAAATATATGAAACATAGGGAGAGATCATTGGGACTTAATATTTCTTGCATTTTTATGGACCTACAAGACTACCAGTAAAACATTGAAAAGGAAAACACCCTTTCAGGTTGGTCTATGGGAAAGAAGCAATAACATCGATGGAGTTTATTCTACTTATCCTATGCATTGCAACAATCACTGATCTTTCAGACTTTGGCGCAATAGACAAGAGATTGTCATAGTTGGTACAACTTGAGGAATTTGTCACAAGTTCCCATCAACAAGTTTAGAAAGAAAGAGAGAAGGCATGACATGTAGACACATTAAACATAAAAATTTCCAAGTGGGAGACTTAGTATTACTCTATGATAATAAATTTATGTAACATCCATGGAAGTTTTGAATGCATTGGTTGGGACCCTACGTGATTCAACATGTGACAGAGGTAGGTATTGCACAGTTGGAAACCTTGAATAGAGAATTCCTTGGAGTAATGGTGAATGGGAGTCAACTAAAAATCTATAGAGATAATCGATCGTCTGCACAATAATATGAGTTGTGAAAAACCACATGTATCATATTAATTGTACTATAGTAGTGAGGTCAAACAAAGAAAATTAAATAAAAAGTAGAAAAAACAAGAAAAACAAGTAAAAAGTAGAAAAAGGAAAAGAAAAAGAAAAAAAAATATTAGAGATTACAAAGGCATAAGAAATAGCGAAGAAAGGATGGTTGTTGTGCTATCAAGATGAAACTGCACCAATTAAGAAAACAATACAAACGCAAAAGACCGTGAAGCAAACAAACGAGGAAGCAAGAACATTTGCGTGGTAGAGTATTGATAATCCTGTTAAAAGCATTAAAGCACAGAAACAATGACTACAAAATGGTAATGATAGGTCATAAATATGTTGTATAATCATAAATGTTAAAATCCATCGAAAATCTAGACATATTGGTAGTGCGAGGAAAAATACAACAATGGATTTGGTAATAAAGAAACATTTATTTAACCATTCATCAACCCTACTAGTGGATTGGACAAGTTAGTTAAGGCGTGAAGGGACATGAAAAATTGGAAAGGAGGCACAAAATAAGTCAAGGTTCTCCAATCATGAATTATTGTTACTACGAGTTTCATGTAAGTGGAGAGAGAATAGAGAACAAGAGCAGAGCCAGGAAGGAGAAACGAATTTGAAGTAGTTGTTAAGGATTATAGATTTTTACAGAGATGGCACCACCGAAAGCACTACTGCCTGTGCCAAAGAAGGAATGCACAAAAGCATTGCTAGTAGAACCAGAGGTACTGGAGGTTGAAGAGACTCTGGGAGAAGCATCATCCTTGGATCCAAGGTTCCCCTGTGTTTATACACCACCAAGAAAATATAATGCCCCATCAGTGACATTGTTGAAGAATGTTAACCACACATTGGTGACACTTGACATACCATAAGGGGTCATCATTGATGAAGATATGATGGGGAAGGTGCAACAACTTAGATATGTAGACCATGGCATAACATACTTAGAGAAGTTCTATGAATTGGTGCCCCGCCATTATCTGGAGCTGAAGGTAGACTCATCAACAAACCAGAGCATACATGTGCCCTAGGTATGGGCCAAAGGATTGGACCGAGCATTCCTACTCAACCTGCTCGACATCCCACACTTCAGACAAAGAAACAAAGTCAATGCATGTGTTAATTTTCTCCTATATTGTGTGCATGGAGGATATTTGTGGTTGGATAGGACAATTTGGATAGATACAAACTTGATCACAAGGATCACAAGACTACCGACACAGAGGGAAGATCCCACCCTGATGTTTGCTGAAAAAAGAAATATAGATCCTTGTTAGAGGCCATGAAACACAAGTTTCACAAAGTTAGGGGGGTGCGTGGCCTGGATGTGCCAAAATTATGCATTCCAACTATCATATTTGTGACAAAAGAATTATCTGGCAAAATGATATGGAAATGTAGGAAGGACCAAGTGCCAACATGAGTGATAACTGCGACAGAGAAGTGTGTGGAATGGACTTCAATGACCTAGGCATTCTTCCTATTAAATAAGTTTCTTATTGACTGCACCAACACATAAGATAAAGGAATTGAGTTCCATTATCCATGGATTTTGGTTTTGCATGCGTTAACAACATGGGAAGAGCCATAGGATGTGCAGTTCTTGGGCTTAAGGGGGAAGTTGTGTTTAGAAAAAAATTACCATAACTTATGGTATATAATGAATAAATAGCGCCAAACAAAAAAAAACATAGAATTTTTTCTCTGTGTGGAAAGGATTCGACATTGCATTAAGGACACACTGCACATAACACCACAATTGGTGGAAGCATGTATACCAATTGCACAATTTTTAGCAGATCAACATCACATATATGTCCAGGAGAATAAGGACTCGAGAGAGGAGTGGGTCCAAATAAAATACAAAGTTACTGAGGAGGATATCCAGCTAATCATCTAGAATTTGGACCCAGATTGGAAGATCCCTGCATATGACATTGAGACAACACAACTTGGTAATGAAGAGGGAGAACAACACAACGATACAGAGAATGATTAAATATTTAAGGAGATGGATCAGAGGATGTACCGGAGACTACACCATTGATAGAACAAACAAAATAAAAAATTCCTGAGGTAGGAAAGAAAAGAAAGGATAAAGGGAAGGGTCTAGCAGGAGGTGCACGTAAAAAGATGAAAGAACACAAGGAACCGACCATTTATACACTGACTGATGAAGACATGAATCGAATTGGTTACCAAGTAAAATATGCCTCTAAGGATTTATTTCAACAAATGACACAACGATATGAAGAAATCGATAAGAGGATGTAAGAGAAGTTGATTGAATTGCAACAATGATTGGAGATCATAATTTTGGCAATAGAAAGAAGATCCATGGAAGGAAAATCATCAGGTGTGATGGGGAAAGTAGAAGCTACCAATTCTCACTTCTCACAAATGACTGAAGGGAGCCATGTGATAAAAATATTAGCCGATGCAATTGGGTTCCCCACACCCGATATGCATGAACAAGTACAAATACTAAGTCACTTAGAATTAATCGTCTCATAGATGCCCACAATCATGTTACAGGGATTGAAAATCGGTATCGCATAGGAATTATGGCTCTTCACAGACTCTTCTTCTAGAGAGTTGATCAAATTTGTAGAAAAAAAGACAGAACTACAGAAGGAATATACCATGGCTCTCCAGGAAATAAAATAGTGGAGCAAAAAGTGGAAATCATATTGAAGGAAAAGAGTGAGGCTAGAAGAGAGGTTGAAAGAGAGAATGAGAAAGAAATGAAGGAGAAGGATGAAGCCGAGCAATTAGCGCATCACATACAAACAACCTTCCAAACGTTGTACAAATAAATCCCAGAGGAACCGATAGTAGTAGAGGCTACTATGGAAGAGAAGGTCTTGAAAATTGGTGAAGTCATCAAATGCTTCTCCACAAGGATTGAGGACTTATAATTGCACATTAATCTAGGAACATCACCAGAGGAAAGAGAAGGAAGAAAGAGAATGGTGATGAAAACCATATCAAACATCAATAAGTTGGAGGAAGAATCTGCAAAAATTTGCGAGGACAATGCACAAATTTGGACAGACTTGGTATAGGATCCAAAAATGAAGGCCATGGAAAAAAAAATAAGGGATGCACAGGGAAAGGCATAGAAAGCTTTAGAGAGCATAAACACCTTTCCATCGGCTGAAAAAATGACGACCATTTTGGCATAGAGGAAGTCATACATGGAAGTTGAAAAGATGCAAGATCAACAAAATATCCTCCAAATAATTATTAGGACCACTACAAGAAGAAGAATTGAGGGTGATAGGAGAATTGGCCGCTACACAGGGTAAGGTGAAGCAAGAAACACATGAAACAAAAGAAAAGATTACATCCATGATTGCGCAGGGTGTAGAAGAAATTGTGGAAACAAAGACAACAATAATAAAGGAAGTTGTGATAGCTAAGGACACCTCCCAATAGTTCATCCAAGCATGGAGGAGCACGCAGCAGGCCTGTGTGGCTTGGGATGAGCCACAAGTGAGTGTTGGGGGCATGTTGGACAAGCATTGTGGAAATGGTATTCATGAAAATCCTAAGTATGTAAGAGGTGCGCAACATAAGTATAAGAAGAATGAAGAAAAGGTAGGCTCGCAAGTGCGTAGATGAGGCACATCCTAGAGTACAATACATAGAAAGAGTGTACAAAACATAGGAATAAAGCAAGAGAAGAAACCAGGAGAAAAGGAAGGATGACATCTCGACGTGCTAAAGATAGAAGGACACACAAAAGTAGGAAGAACAATAGTCAAAATGCAAAAAAAACATGCAGACACAAAAGCAGGTAAAACATCCCAAACAACAAATCAACTTGATTTATCATGAATTGTAATAGGGTTTTGGGATGAAAAAAGTAGGATTTTAAGCTGTAGAATTTATGTATAAATAGGTAATAGGTTGGGAAAATAGGGGTTCTTCTTGAGTGGTACCGTGGATTCTATTCCAAGCTCTTAAGAGTTCTTGTCAGTAAGGAGAGTGATATAATAGGATTAGAAGGAAAGAGTCTATGTCAGAATGTTAAGGAGATGTTGCAAAGAGAGAGAGGTTTGCACTACAGAGTGGCTAGGCTTGAAGAAGGAAAATATAGAATGATGTATCTTTGTAAGCGTAGTGTGAAATCCTGAGACAATTACAGAAACAATAATAAAGAACCCAACCATTATGGATGTATCCCAAAGTTGGGTGAACAATGTTAACTACTGTGTTTACTTGTCTTTTATGTTATTGATCATGGATACTTTCTTGATGCATGTTATACTAGATTTATCTTCTATGTGATCATTTCACAATAGTTATGAATGTTGTAGTAATTTGTTTCTACTGTAATCTGAAGTATAATGGTAATACATAACTGAATTCACTAAGTAAACTAAGGAGAGAAAATACAGAATAACACGCGCAAAACATATAAGTAAGAATGACAAGGATGATCACGTCCCATTCCCTCAATACTGTAGAAAATCGGTTCTTGCATCCCCAATAGATACCTCGGGTGATACATCACTTGCATGCAGGTGATGCCGAAAGGACTGGTGTTTGAAGGGTTTTCTTGGTCAATATAAATCAAACCTAGGGTCTTACAAACCGTGTGCATGCCAACACTAGTCAACATATGAAAATAAATTCTAGGTGAGTGTGTAATATCTCCAACTAAGATTAAATGTGAGATCACAAAGAAATCTATACAACCTTGGGAAGTTTCAATTTTAATTAACGTATAAAATATGGAAAATTGGAGTATTTCAGATATTCGGGACCTGGGCTAGATGGATATTTAAAGAATGATCTATTAAAAAAAACTCAGATCTAGATATAAGGATAGGATGTGTAAGGATCAATTAACACCAATCATTGATCAAGTGAAGCAAACATGTGTTGACCATCAATTCCTTCTCGAGTATCCAGTGTTGTCTCTTTGTAGTTTAAAATGTTTATACCACATGCATTGTGGAAATTCACGGTAAAGGATTTATATATTTGAAGACTTATTATGTAACTTGAGTGTAGTGAGGGAAATAATGGAACTCTCCATGATTAGCTAGTAAGGTAAGCTTTTGGTCACAACTACTATAAATATGGGATCCAAATGTCTAGAAAATTGATAAAATGAACATAAATTGAAAACTCGGATCTGGGTTCCAAGTAGGATGGACACATCGATTGGCATGTCACCCAAACATAGATTCCACAGAGGAAAACCCCTAAGTCATGTAAGTATCAATATATGACACAAAGTTGAGCTGGCAGATGTCGTGATCATCCAAGATAAAAAAAAAAATGATTAATAAATACATAGTAAAAATAAAAGCTGGATTCTAGATAGTCGGATATTCGAGTGTTATGAAAAATATGGATGACATGGTTGATGAGGATCTGAATATCTAGAATTTGGTATTTCTAAAAAATGAGATATAAAGAAAAATATGGATCCTGGATGCCTAGTGAAAAAACACAATAGAATCCACATCATGTACCACATCAGAAATAACAGATAAGTTGTCACAATAGAAAGGCCAAGTTAGGTGCCACACAAGTTGTCAATTCAGGGACCAAAATGAATGCCATGTTAGATTATGATGACATGTTGGGCATATATTCAATAGAGGACACATTTCAAAATAGATAAGAGAAAAATATCAATTGTGTTTCACAACAACTTGAATTTAGAATCCAAGATTTCAAAAAAATGTACATTATGAGAAAGTCCATACTTTTCAGATTTCCAGATATCCAAGATTTGGGAAAAAAATTACTAAAAAATATAGATTTTTGGATATCTATGATTTGGATGGATTCTATGTTCTTGAAAAGTTTGGATGTTCAGATGCCATGTCAGACATGACATGTTGGAAACCATGTAAGGTGATAGGAAACTTAGTTTCAACCCATAGTGTTGTCGTCATGGATATCTAGATCCTGAGTCAGGTGGACACATCAGATTGAGATTGAGATTGCACAAATTAGGGTAATACAAGTGGTATGCAACAAATAGGCAATGAGACATCGAATCTCCATCAACGGAGTTCTTTGTTCCAAATCCTAGATCTAGGATTTATTATAATGCATATTATGAGAAAGACCAAATGTTTGGATTCAAGATACCCAAGATTTATTAGCAGACTTAACTCGCATCCAGAGTCCAAAATATATAAAAAATGAGGAGATAACAAACAAATACAATCATGTATCTAGATATAGGTGATAATCTCAACCATTGAATGCCAAGGTACAAACAGTTTTCATCCGTTGATTAACTTAGGATTGATCTTACCTTGAGACGTGCTTATGGATAATTAAAAACATGGGATCCGTGAGATTTAAGAATTGATGAATAAAATCCAGATAATTGGATATCGATATACAGGATGAGTTTGAGGTTTCCATTATTGGAACCAAAAAATTAACCAAGGAACGTGTTTATGAATGATAATCTTACAAAACTAAATCATAAGACAAATGAAAATAATCAAATTCATTAGTAAAACAAAACCATTGAAATAGTATTTATCTCAATTAAAACATAATTGTAATCCCCGCCTTGTTAAGACATAAATAATAGTGGGTAATTTTATTTTTTTTATTTTTTTTTAAAAGAACCACAATTAGGAACATGTGATAATGGAATGACATACATCAATATTAAGACATTCAAAATCATCATTGTCACTACTTAACAAGAAATCAAATACAACATCACTAGTGATTCATAGATCGATCATATCACAAAATTTATAAAGTCAAACACCCACCCAACCTACCCTACAAGGTCAGGACCTCCAAGACACATAAGCAACACTCAAGTCCAGGATTCATCCGATTTATTTTGACCATCTAAGGTCTCAGGATTGGCGACTATTTTGAGTAACAAGGAGGTATCTAATTCACACAACTTCAATCATTTTGAAATCCATGACTTATTCAACAACACTAATTAACGATAAAGTTCAAGGCACAAAAATAATCCACTACGATACACAATATTTTAGAAAACTCCAAGTAATTGAATGATTTAATCTAATTAATCAATGCTCGACTATTGAATAAATAAATCATTCATTTTAAACTCATAAAAAACAAGTATTGTCACAAACATGACTTAAAAAAAATGTTTCAACCTTCTTAAAAATATTAGTGTACTAACATTATTGAGTAATTCAAATTGATATTGTATTCAAGTGATAATAAAGAAGAGGTATTTACCTACTCATCTTAATATTACTTGAAATCTCTTATGGACTACCATAATAGATCCTTAGTAATCCTATTAATAGTTCATGCAACAAAATAAAATGTTATTTTTAGTTACTTATAAGAAACATATACCATAAGCATTATTATTATAAATCTAATTGTATTTCTTGGGAAGAAATTCTTGATCGAAGTTTTCATATATAGAACGACAACATCCATTGTTAATATCTATTAGTATCCCATAAATTTAAGCGCTATCAATTCTTAACTAACAACAATCGTAAGTATACGCTCCTCATAACTATCAATTCTTAACTAACAACAATCGTAAGTAATAGGGCGTGAGACCCGTAGCTAGCTGGTGCCAATTAAATAAACCGTTCTTGACCGGCAACATGTTACTCAACTATTTTAAAAGGAAGGTTAACTCCACAAGATTCACCATATCTGTAACAAGTTCGTGAAGATCTCGATGGTTTACTCTCTGTACCCATATAGATATTTCATTTACCAGATACAAGAGATAGAGTAGCCACATACAATTTAAACAAAACGCGGCATGAGATTCATCGATTAATTTTTGTATATGCACCATAACGCATCATACAAAAATGTTGACTCAAGTGTAATTCACAACCAACACCCATGCGATAATTATTCTGTCAAGTAAAATTCATGATCGGGAAAGAAATTCAACAATTTCCTATCTCGACTATACAAACTCAGAACACAAGAAGAGTGATACAACTTCTAAAATGAACCACAAATTTATTCTATTCAATACACATAAAAAATGTATATATGCATATTTAGTTAGCACACCGATCAATACCATGGAATCATAGAGATAGTTGATTTTTTATCAAAAATTGAAATGGATTATATTCAACAGTAGTTCTACATATACATACATTTCAGAAATACAACATTGTTCTGCTTCCAAAATTTATAGTCTTATAATGAATCTATCTATTATATAAACAACTAAAATTCAAGTATCGGAACCGAAGCTTGTAGATGTTGATTTTGAAGATTCAATTTGAAGTCTTGTTCAAGTACTCCCGCTTCCACTTGCTAATCCAAGGACTTCATCCGTACCTCCCAGCGAATGCTATGGGTACTCTTCTTCCCCCTTATCCCCCGAGCCGCAAAGGGGCCAAGCACAAAACCAGAACACAATAGATTCGAAGCTTGCATTGCAAGGAATAGCTTCCACTCTTTCCCAAGCTAGGATTCCCAACTCTCACAAGTAAAACACAGTCCAATCCCAATTTTGGTAGCATAACAGTACCAAGTAGAAGTGATATCCTTTTCCCTTTTACCACATTTTTTTTATAGAAAAATCTCCAATGACACATGTCCTCATGCACAATTAATTATATTTTTATTTATTTTAATTAGGATTAGTCTCCCACACACTTGTCACACTCTCCTCAAATTGCACAAGTAATTACCATTTTTATTTTATTTAAAAAACAAATTTTCCTCTCATTCCCCAATGTGTTCCTATTTTCTCTCTTAGTTGTCTCTTTGTTCCCCAAATTTTCATTTAATGAGTGTCTCCTAATTAGATGTTAGTTAGATTGAGATTATGAGTCTTCTTCTAGTTAGACTAATGGTATCTTGACTTTAGATACCATTCTATGTGTACACCTATTATCTCATATTATTATTTCTTCTATTTTAAAAATCCAATTTATTAATTTCATGCACACATGTGCATTTTATCCAATCTTTAGATTTTACTCACTTTTTCCTAGAATTTGATTTATCTCAATTCTTTTAATTTATTTAATATTTTTAATTAGTCCTTTAATTAAACTAAGACTTAGGCTTAGACTCTTGTTAGGCTTTTTAATTAATAATTTATTGTTTAATTAATTATTTTATTCTAACAAGGTCTAATCATTTTAATGTTTTCTGGGCCACCTAGATTTATTGACTCAAGTTTTTAATTATGCGATGTGCCCTTCAAGACGCATCTTTGTGCTCCAAGGGTGCCACTCTCCTTAGAGTATTTTTAGAATTTTTTCTGACCCTTTGGAGTCAACACTCCATTCGATCGACCTTGTGAGAGACTAAGGGCTTCTAAGGAATAAATACTTTGCCTTATTACATGCCCCTTAGAAATCCTCGTGAGTGATTGTTTTAGTCTGCCCTCATGACATTGTGGACCTCTCGAACAAGGTAATTGTTAACCTACCATTTAGGCCACAACAAGAGTGCTAGTAGGCTGTGAAAGGGACGCTTCCACACCTCTCCCTCAAATGTCTAGTTTTTATGCATGACCCTTTTACTCCTTATGTGATTTGGATTAGAAATCATCGTGAAACATGCATTCACTGAAAAAAACATTGTCAATCATACATATACATCAATCATACTGAAATAAACCATATGTCATATGTGCGTAAAATGAAATACTCAAACATGTTGGATTACTAAGAGGGGGGGTGAATCAGTAATAGCGTAATTATAATCATTTTTCTTCAAATGTTATATCAATGT
>SNQJ01S0056859.1:137356-153570 GCA_010110895.2 Picea sitchensis | reverse complement strand
TCATGCGAATCTGGTGATATCCGCTCTTCAGATCAATTTTTGAAAAATAATTTGCCCCACTTAGGCAATCCATCAGATCATCCATTCTCGGCAGTGGAAATCTGTACCTGATGGTAATTTTGTTGATCGCTCTAGAGTCGGTGCACATTCTCCAACCTCCATCCTTCTTCGGACTAAGCACTGTTGGAACGACACATGGACTCAAACTTTCCCTGACCAATCCTTTGTCCAATAGCTCCTTGACATGCTTCTTGACTTCCTCATTTTCCTGTGGCGTCAATCTATACGCAGCCTTATTCGGCAAACTGGCTCCTGGTATGAGATCGATGTGATGACTCACACTCCTCACCGGTGGCAACGAACGAGGTAGTTCATCCACTATGATGTCAGCGAACTCTCCCAGCAGTTCCTGAATCTCAACTGGTAAGTCATCCACTATCGTGCTAGTCAGGACAATTCTCGGTTTCCTGACCACAAAGAATTGTGGATCTTCCTTCTTTTCCATCTCTGTGAGAAGCTCCTTCCCACTCATGAGAAGTATGGTGTTGCTTACTTCTGGTTTCACTTCTTTTTCCTTTATCGGAAGTAACATATGTGTTCTCCCATTCTTCTCTAAAGTGTACGTATTCATCTTCCCATCATGAATTACGTTTCTGTCATATTGCCATGGTCTTCCTAGCAGTAAATGACAAACATCCATAGGAATGACGTCACATAAAATCTTGTCATTATATCCTCCTATTTTAATGTCAACTAAGCATTGTTTAGTGACACTCACCTGATGTCCCTTCTATAGCCATGAAACTTTATATGGGCTCGGGTGATCAGTTGTCTCCAGCTCCAACTTCTCCACCATCTTGGTTGAAACGAGATTATCGGTGCTCCCGCTGTCCACAATGACTTTGCATTTCCTGTCTTTGGTTTTGCAGTCTGTCCTGAACAGTCTGGTCCTCTGAAGTGAACTTTCCTGTACCTCTTTCTCAGGTGTCAAAAGGACTTTTCGCAACAGAAGTGAGCTTCCACTTTCTGCGCCTTCTGCTTTAGCAGCTTGCCTCTGTGCCTCAGCGATGTGAGCTTCTCCTCTATCCTTTTTCCTGTCTGGATAGTCAACTGCCTTGTGTCCATCATTTCCACATGTGAAGCATGTGATCACTCCACCTCGGCCTCTTCCTCTTCCTCTGGTACGAGGGAAAGTGTTTGCATCAGCATAATTTCCTCACTGCTCATTATGTTGTCTCGTCGGCTCAACATACTGTTGTCTTTGCTGTGGGGTTCCACCTCTCTCAATCTTACCTTGAGGTTTCTTCCATTCCTCCTTGGGCTTCTGATATTTCTCCTTGGCAACTGTCTTACCTCTGGGCTGACTCCTGCCTCGCCCTTGCTGTCCTTGCTTACGGCCCAACTTCTCCTCGGCTTTCAGAGCCATCTAGTAAGCGTCCTCAACCGTTCTAATGGTCGTCATGCTTAATTCATCTTAAATGTCGTATCTCAGACCATTAAGGTATCTGGCAACCTTCTCATCATCGCTCTCCCGATGATCTGCGCGGATATTGAGTTTGTAAAACTCTTCGGTGTATTCTTTCACCGTCATCAACTTCTGCCTCAGGTTCTGCATTCGCTTGAACAGATTTATCTAGTAGTCTCTCGGGATGAACTTTGCTTTTATCTTAGCAATCATTCAGTCCCAGCTTTTAATTTTCTGTTTTCCTTTGGAACGTCGGTCTGCTTGTAACTCGTCCCACCATAATGCTGCGTGTCCTTTCAACTTCGTGACAGCATGCCTTACCTTTTTATCCTCTTCGATATCTTCATGGTCGAAGTAGGTGTCAAGAGCTCTGATCCAGTCTAACAACTCTTCTGCATCCAGACTTCCTTCATAGACTGGAATATCCATTTTGGTCTTAGAACTCATCCGGGCAATAGCTTTTATCAATCGCTCATTGGTTGCATCTTCAGCTGCAACTTCTCCTTGTGGTTCAGCTTCAACCTCATTGTTGGAATCGCTAAGATCCCCGGCACCAGCTGTGCGTCTCTGAGTTGTTTCCATCTCTTCGAGTCTCGCTCTGAGATCTCGTATCTGTCTTTCCATCTCTGGTTTCTCTGTCGGCCTACCTCTTCTTCTCACCTCCCTATCTTTTGGGTCGGGTGATTGTCTCTCCCTTCTGGGCGGCATGGTGAAATTTTCTCCTCTCTCTGTCGCAGAAACAAGGAGTTCCCGCTCTGATACCACTTGATGCAGACGTCACCAGGGCACGTCCGTGATCACCAGAACCTTCTCTGACTTTGGCCCGAAGAGCGTAAATGCTCCTCTAATTTCCTATCGGAAATTCTTTACCCACAACAACTCTCCATTGATCTCCCTTACCAATCCAGAAATCGGAATTCGCGATTTCGCGAATTCTGTAGTCACACGCCTTATGCCTTACGATTCCCCGAATCCCGATACGGGTCAATCACTGACTTTCTCCCCCCCTTTATGTCGAAGCTTCCCCTATCGAGAAATCGCTACTTGCGATGTCAACAATTCGAATTCCAGAACTATGAACCCCGATGGGCCGATCTCCTGACACACATGTGGATTTGACCTCTCCACCTTCTGCCCTTCTATCGAAAATTCGGAACTCTTGAGATTGCGAGTCCTGATGTCGATGGATTCGGGACTTGCTTTTCCCCGATTCCCGATATGATGCCACCTGTACTCCACCAGCGCCTGTGGTCTCACACTACCACGTCACCGTCGGGATATCGTGGATCGCGAATCCAACAGGCAAGTGTTCTTTGTCGTTGAGAAGCCCGATTCTCCGATCCCCGACTTCTCAGGATCTCCTGACACGCGTCTAACACGATCGACGGTTCTGAGCCTATCGAGATATCGCCTCTCGCGACATCGTGATATTTGTTACACCTGCTTGGGTCTTCAACTCACGATTACCCGATAAGTGATGTCACATGTAGATCCAACCACTCTCTTTGTCTCGGATCAACGGTTCTGCTCGCGTCGAAAATTCGCTAATCGCGATTTCAACAGGCAACAAACTCCTGTCTGCACAAACCCCGAAAAGCTGAATCCCGATGGCTCTTGGGCTCCTTCTCGGCATGGTTAAGTTTAACCTGTGTGCATCTCCTCAATATCTAACGACTAGCGGGATTTCGCAAGGCTCCTCTGCGAATCCTGAACGTTGATTCCTCTCCTTCAGGGACTCCTCCTGATCTAAAGCTCCTCCTGCTCGAACTTTCTTCGAATCATCTCCTAAGTTCTCCTCCACGGTATCTCGAAGGAACTATCCCTCCTGAGCTTGTCAACTCTGATTCCTTCAGAGACTTTGCGCACACTCTTCGTGTTCGACCTTCAACAACTCCCAAAGTGTCGAGTCTTTCAGACTCTGTGCACTTCTGGCAACAACAGTCTCTGCCTTCTTCTGCTCAGGTTTACTACTGAGACTCCTAATTTCGCCTGTGCTCTCTTCACATAGCTCCCACGACAACCCTGTAACTCTGGTTGAATGAGAATAAGTATTCAACTATTGAGTCTTCATCAACGCACTCTATGCGGATGAATTCAACTACACTCTATGCAGGAATCTCCTGACTCAGACAGAGAAACAATTGAAACTTATTCTCTTCTCTCTTTTTCAGACTTTAGGTTGAAACCCTGAAATCACATACACAACATATTCAAAGCAAATGCATGACCAGAAAACAAACATTCATGAGCACATAAATCACATACACAGAGAAACAACACCAGCCATGAAATTGAATCAAAGACTCTCTTCTATTAATTCAAATCTGTACATGGGGTTCTGCATACAATTTCTCTGCTTGCTCTCTCTTCTGAATGCTTGATTCTGAATTATGTTACAATACACAAGTGAGGGTGTCTATATCCGTTTTCCCTCTCGAACTCTAAAACTGTCTAATCTAGAAATAAAAATCCTATCTACCTGTATTAAATCTATTAAATGCCTCCTATCTACTTCAGACAAGAGCATATGGCTCGAGGTCTGATACAATACAATAGGCGCTCCTTCATAAATGTTTCATTGAAGGATATGGCGCTTCATCTTTAATGAAAAATTCGAAAAGTTATCAAAACTTATATGTCATGTGTTTAAAACACATGCGTTGGCTCCACACTTGCTTTGGTAGTCTCGAATGCTCCTGCATCACTTTAACTTTATGTTCCGGTCAATTCGGCAATTTTCCCACGTTATTGCCTTGCAATTTCTCTTCTCCTTGACTTTACTCACTTCCTTCTATTTACTATTATTCTCTCGCTGTTTTTGCCCGGTTTGTACGAAGAAATTGATATGCAATGGACTCGCACCCCATTTTCTTCACCTTCGTTACTGCCTTTCAAATATTTTCCACGTTATTACCTTTTGTGAAGACCGCTGCCACAACTCGACAAATGAATTGACACCACTCACTCAATCCATTTTCTTCACCTCTGTATCCCACTCAGTGATTGCCTTTCAAATCTTCCAGCTCAGTGACGGCACCTTTAGATATATACGAAGAGCTCAGTGACTTTACCTTTATGTCCCGTCAATTCGGCGATTTATTTTCACGGTGTTGCCGCGCCACTTACTTTACCTTTATGGCCCGGTGAATTCGGCGATATGCATTAACCAAATTGCAATTATATTATCGGAGAATCGCACCCCATTTTCTTCACCAGTTACGGCCTTTCAAATCTTTCAGGTCATTGACGGCACCTTTCAAAGACTGTGCTCTCTGTATAGGGGAGCACCATCAAAGACAGCAACTGACTTTAACTTTATGTTCCGGTCAATTCGGCATTTTTCCCACGTTTATGCCTTGCAATTTCTCCTCTCCGTGACTTTACTCATCTCCTTCTCTGCTACTATTATTCTCTCGCTGTTTTTGCCAGAAAGAGACAACATAACAGGTCATTGACGGCACTTTCATACCTTCTTTATGACGGAGCACCGTCAAAGACGGCAGCTGCCTTTAACTTTATGTTCCGGTCAATTCGGTCATTTATTTTTGCAGCTAATGTATTCTCCACGTTATTGCCTTGCAATTTCTCTAATACGGACACTTACTTTATGTCCAATTCAACAATTAATTTTTCAACAAATGCAACGAAGGACTTTGTATGAGCGCTGCTGAATCTATCTATATATATGTCAACATAGCTCACAACATAACTCACAAGCTTTCCAGTAGAGAGGGAGAAATGGATCTTTTTAAGATGCTTCTGTGCTTCGTCATCATGGCTGCAGAAACTATTGATTACTCGAGTGGGAAGCCATGGGAAGAGCATGTGATGGGCGGATTCAGTTCTGATGAAGCTGTTTTGAATGGACGCAATATGAAGCAAGAGGAAGCAAGAGTTCACGAAAGGGACTTGAACGCTCTTCTGGCGTTCAAAAAGGCCATCACATATGATCCATCTCGATCGTTGTCCAACTGGACGGCCCAGAACTCCCACAATATATGTTCCTGGTATGGCGTCCGCTGCAGACCACACAGCACACGAGTGGTGCAGATAGACCTTTCTTATTCATTTTTGGAAGGTATCCTCTCTTCTTCTCTTGGCAGTCTCTCCTTGTTGAAGACTATGTATCTTTCTGGTAATAATTTTACAGGAGGAATTCCACCCGAATTTGGGCGGCTTAAAGCGCTGAGAATACTTGACCTCAGCGATAATAGCATGCTCGGGGGATCTGTTCCAAAATCATTGTTGAATTGCACGCACCTCAAATGGATCGGGCTTCATCATATGAACTTGAGAGGGACCATACCGACGGAGTTTGGTCGTCTAGTCGAGTTGGAACATCTCGACTTGTCGTGGAATGCGCTGGGTGGAAGTATTCCCACTTCTCTGGGCAACTGCACCTCTCTATCTCATCTTGACTTGTCATACAACTTCAGACTAAGCGGTCACGTCCCTCCAACACTCGGCAACTGCACCTCTCTATCTCATCTTGACTTGTCCAAGAACTCACTGAGCGGTAAGATCCCTCCCACACTCGGCAACTGCACCTCTCTATCTCATCTTGACTTGTCGAGGAATTCACTAAGCAGTCACATCCCTCCAACACTCGGCAATCTGACTCAGGTATACCACATCGACCTTTCATACAATAACTTGAGTGGGGCAATTCCAGTTGACTTGGGGTCGCTGCAAAAACTAGAGCACTTAGATCTATCCCATAATGCATTGGACAACATCATTCCTCCATCCCTAGGAAACTGCTCTTCCCTCCTGTTTTTATCTTTTTCTAGCAATCGATTATCAGGAAGCATACCACATCAATTAGGTAATTTGAGAAATATTCAATCGCTGCATATTTCAAATAACAATATTTCGGGTTTATTGCCATCCAGTATCTTTAATCTTTCCCTTTTTGATTTTAATTTTCCTTTTGATTTTGATATTAGCTTTAATACTCTTAGTGGCTTTAGTGGTAGCATATCTAAAGCCGATCTGAGTCACGTAAAATGTCTAGATTTCACCACAAACAGGTTTACAAGCATACCCGAGGGTTTTAAAAATTTGAGTAAGCTTGAATATCTATCCTTTACAGATAACAGGTTTACAAGCATACCCGAGGGCATTAAAAATTTGAGTAAGCTTAAATATCTACGTTTTACAGACAATTATCTCATAGGTACAATTCCAAATTTTATAGGAAATCTTTATTCATTAAAATATTTATATTTAGATTCAAACAATTTAACTGGATATATTCCACATAGCATAGGTCAATTAAAAGATCTCGTTATATTAGATATATATAATAATAATATTTTTGGGAGTATTCCAGATAGTATTAGTGGCTTTGTTTCACTTAGCTATTTAATTCTATCAAGAAACAATTTAGTAGGACCAATTCCGAAGGGCATTGGCAATTGCACTTCTCTCACTATCTTCTCTGCTCACTCTAATAACTTATCTGGGACTCTACCTGTATCTTTGGCCGATTGTACCAACATTAAGCTCATAGATTTAAGTTCAAATAATTTCACAGGTGAATTACCTGAGTCCCTCTCATTTCTTCATCAATTGAGTGTTTTAAGTGTTGGTTATAATAATCTCCACCGTGGTATTCCTAAAGGGATCACAAATCTCACCATGTTGCATGTGTTAGATTTATCTAACAATAAACTCAGTGGAAAAATACCTTCCGATCTTCAAAAGCTCCAAGGATTTGCAATCAATGTATCTGCTACCCCAATTGATATGGATTATCATGATAAATGGGGCAAATATTGGAGGTTGCCAGAAAATTCAACTCTCCAAGAAATGACAATTGACATTAAAAGACATATGTATAGCCTACCATATATGAGTTCTACAAACACCATATTTTATTTGTCTAACAATAATTTGACTGGAGAAATCCCTGCAAGCATCGGATGTTTGAGTAGCCTGCGATTGTTGAATTTATCTGGGAACCAATTGGAAGGGCTAATCCCTGCATCTCTTGGTAACATATCTAAGTTGGAGGAGTTGGACTTGTCCAAAAATAATTTGAAAGGCCGGATTCCTGAAGAGCTCTCTATGCTGCATGAGTTGGAAGTTATAGATGTTTCATCTAACCACCTATGTGGGCCAATCCCAAGAGGAACACAATTTTCCACTTTCAATGTAAGTTCATTTCAAGAGAATCATTGTTTATGTGGTTTTCCTTTACATCCTTGTGGTAAAATAATAGAAGGAAATAGTAGTACTAAGAGTAATGATGTAAAACTTGGGTGGTTCAATCGTGTTGATAAAAAAATGTCAACTGTAGCATTGGGGATGGGACTGGGGATTGGATTTGGGGGAGTTGTTGGAATGTTTATCATGTGGGAGAAAGCCAAACTTTGGTTGTTGGGTCCCATTAGACCACAACCTTATTTTGGAGTGTACCGTTTCCCTTCATAATAAATGTGTAACTTTCAATGGATATTTTTTGAATGGTATTGCTACGATGTAATTTTTGACCTTTTGATGCATAAGTATTTATGATAAAATTTTAGACATATTGATAATGTTATTTTGAAGGAAGATGTGTTTATGATATCTTTTTGTATATGTTTGAGGCACCTTTGAATTGTACTTTTATTCTCTTCCATTAAAAAAAATTAAATGAAATCTCAAAATATCTTAACTTGTATTAAAGTATACCAGACTATTAAAAATTCATTGAAGAACAAAATAATTATTTATATTTATTTTATTATAGAAAAAATAAAAACATAAAAATAATTATGATATTATTTGAATTGGTACTTTCAATATATGATTTGATAAATATTATAAATAATTGTTATATAATTTTTAAAAGCATTGTACATAAATTTTAAATTTATTAAGCAATTTATCTTTTCATATCACTATTTAAGAATATGTTTAAATATGTTTTAATGGAATAATAATTTTATTTATTTTTAGGTTAAATTATTTATTTTTAAATTTATTTATTTAAATATGTTTTGATGCATTAATAGTTTTATTTTATTTTTATGTTAAATTATTCACTTTTAAATTTACTAATATTTTATGTTGAAGATTAAAATTTACAATGGTTATTGAATTCTTATTTGTACATTAAAAATATAAGAATTAAAATTAATCAATTTCAAATTATAAAAAATGTTTTTTAATATTTTAAAAAATGCATATATATTTTTAAGAAATTTTACATTTACATAAAATATTTTTATGAATATATATCTTTTATTTCAATGTTAGTCACCACATTTTTTAGTGGTGACTCATATAATAACAAGTGTTGCATGGTAGCGTAGTTTTTGTCGGGTTGAATTGAGAATAAATGCACAGGGATGGGGAAAACGTAGCAGAGGAAGATGGAAACTGCAGCGGAGATGTGGCAAGCAACATGAAGCACATGTGGTATCCATGCAGTAAATGACATGTTGCCTCTAGAGTCCCATTTATTTATTGAAACTATATAATCTATTTTGCTATGTTCAAAATTTATGTTCTTTCCTAGACCATCTGGCATGTATGTCTCTATATGTGCCAGGACAAAAAAAGTTATATTCAAATTAAATAAACACAATTTATTGACATTCAACATAGTTGAAGATACAAATTAATGAGCACATAAATATAAAAGGAGATAAAAAACAGTTTTATTTGAAATATATAAAAAAAAATATTTTCTATTACATATTCCTGGAAATTTAAATGTGTTTTTCATATAAACTGAGATTGGGGCTCCTGTGGACCATAAGAGAAATATGTACAAGAAATAGGATTGTGGAAAGAAGAATTGGACGACGATAGAGTGTAATACCTGAAAAGAAGAAATTGAAAGGTATCAGTCTTTGGCTAGACATTTCTATTTAAAAAAGTGGAATAACTGGACTGATAAACAAAGCAGGATGTGATCAACATAGACTTACAATGATGGTACATATCACCCGTTTTTCTATTTGCTTGTTGATGCCTTTTTATTGTTGTCGTCGATGGCTACTAGAATTGTGCCAAATGCATGTCGCCTTTCATCGACGACCTGCTTCAATTCCCTTTCGACCCATTCTTCAATGTAGCTTCTCAAGGGAGCGACGCTGATCTCATTACATATTTTTATGTTTAAAAGTTCCTTTTCTAATTCCCTTAGATCGATAGAAAGATTACGTAGACCCTGATAAATTTCTTCATTATGTACCGAATAGTCGACTAGCCAGTTGTCGACGTCATCTTCACCATATTCAAGGATGTTGTAAAACTTTTCCAAAGATAACACCTTAAAAATATCAACTTGTTGATTGAAGGCTTCCTTAGTTAAGGGCAAGGCATTGACGATTAAGTTGGGGTATTGGACCTCGTTGGTCCTTCAGGCTAAGTCTATTTTGGTCAGTTTTGTGAATAATTTTTCTTTCTTTGATATGGCTTGTTCACATGACTGGAAAATGAGATGCAGGTTCTTCACCTTCTCTTTCCATCATGCATTTAATTGAGTGATCCGGTTTTTGGAGGGGATATCTTGTTGTCTTCTTCTCGTTTCTGTCATGTTGTCGACATTGGTGCCAAAAGGAATGACCGTGTCTAAATAGAAATGTTCTTCATTTTTTAAATCCATCTGCAAATGTTCGAGAAAGGTATGTGCCCTCATTCCAAGGGAAACCATGGTTTGTGATGTTTCCCACGCCTCAGCAATGAGTTCTTTTCTTTTCTTGATATTATTCTCCACATATCCTCTACACGATGTGAGGAGGATGGAGGATCCTTTTAACATGGCTGCAGGGGTGGCAGGCATGGCTATTACTAAAGGACTAGCAAGCAATGGCATAGGAATAAAAAATTCCTCCAATTCCTTGACTCGATCCTTCAGTCTGGAATTCTCGGCCTCAATGCCTCCAATGGAATCATCAAGAGCATCTCTGGTTGCTATGTGAAGTCGATAGATTTGGGATGGCCGCATGTTCGCAAGGTTAACCTCTGAACGAGATTTTCCTTTCTTATTTTTTACATCTCTTTTTTCAATAATTAATTTTTTAGACCCACTGTAAAAAACAACGCTTTGGAACACGAAGGATTCATCGTCATAAAAAAATTGGTATCAGCTATGTTCATTGGATGATTATGTTGGATCACATCTCCGGGATGATCAAGGTTGCAGATTACGCTATCCAGATCAGGCTCAAGTTTTATGTTCTCACTCTCAATTTCGAGCTCTTTCGCCTTTCCTGCATTTTTTTTTCTCTTCTTGTCCATGGGAGCTTGTGAGAACTATCAATTTTAGGGTGAGGAGGGTTGTTACCTCCTTCTCCATTTGAAGAATTCTGAGTTGCTTTCTTGTTGTGGTGGGTCATTGGAGTGATGCTATGGGATGTCGTACTTTTGGGAGTGTTATCCGTTGATTGAAAACTTTTCTCACCGGGGCATTTCCCCCGTTGCTTGTACAATTCAGTGGTGATTTGCAGTGTGTCTAGTTCGTCGGCATCAGAAGCAAGAGCATTATCGCCAGTAACTCTGTTTTCGTTTAGGTGTTTCTTGAAAAAACAATTGTCGAGGCCAAGTGTTAGTAAATGTTCTAAATTTTTTTTATTAGGGTCAAACCCTCTTAGGATTTCAACATATATTAGGTTCACGTTGTTGAAATGGGATGTGAATTCGTCAATTTTTTTGACATTCCTCAACACGAAGTCCCCGAATTTCCAACACAAAGGAATAAATTGTTTTTTTCTCTTCTCATGGAATAGATGCAACAAGTAGTTGTATTGCCTTGCTATTTCTGTAACAAACATTCTATCTGTAATGTGACATGGAAGGAGAGAAGGTTTTTCCTTGGAGCCAAAAATTCTTATCACACTGTAATTATCCATTTGTTCAAGTGCCCCCTTCTTGTCCAAAAACCTGGTTGCCTGGTCAGATATTCGGGGAGCATCTTCTCCTAACAATAAAACTTTGAAAAGAGACACAAAGTCATTAAAAACCTCATAAAAACAGTGGGAGACCTTGTGCTTCCACAAGGCCTGGTACCAGAACATTACTGGGTCGAATTCCTAGTTTTCCTTCTTGGATAGAGACATTTTTGGAAACTGACAGCAATGCGCTATCGCAAAAGCCAAGTTGGATGACATATAAAATTTCTTCTCCTTTTTGAAGCTTGAGAGTTGGGAATAGATTTCATGGGAAATTAGCTTCCCCTAATAAAAAATGGTTTGTTCCTTAAATGTGAAATACAAAATATAAAGAACCATGCGGGAAATAGTTGTTGTAGATTCCTGTCTCATTATTCTTGTAGACATCCAGGCAATTTCCCGGAATGGATTTCTAAATGAACTAACCTGCAAGCTTGTGATATCTTCAGGAACTGGAATCAGGTCTTCCAGGAACGCAAGAGGTCCATCTCGTTATTATGATTTTTGAGGAACTGCTTGGAATCTTCTCCTTTGAATGCTAATGTTGGCTTCGATAATCTTAACATCTAGTAGAAGATCTGAGGTGACAAAGAAACAGAAGAGTGGTCCTGCAGTGGAATAGTTATTTGGCCTGAAATATATTTATCAGTGCACCAAGAGACCAACTCCTTACAGTCAAAAAATTTAGGGACACAGCCTGCACGAGCTATCCCAGAGGTCGAAATTATTTCGTTCTGGGTAGAAGGGGATGAGTAGTAAGAATATTCCCTGGAACACTGGAATTTCTGGTCCTCGTGCCCGAAGATGTTCACTGTATCTCCATAGAACTATTGTCGAGTTGGTGCCATAAGTTTATGAGAATGCTTGTTTTCTCTAGACGATGGTTGAAATGAACAGTTGGAGGAGATAATATAACCCTCCGCAAATGTTGGTTCAATGCTTGTGAATGGGAAAGCTCCTCGAGCCTTTCACTCATTAATGACAATCTCTATGGGTGCTGCATAATGAGTTGTTAGCATTATAGCTTACTTATTGCATACTTAGAAGTGCGAATGTGGTGGGTACAGAGAAGAGAAATTAAGGATTGGAGGTTTCGTGAACATGCCAACTCGACGACGTGCGAACGACATTCCATGATTTTGAAATTAACACTTGGAAGGGATAATATAACCCTCCACAAATCTTTGTTTAATGCGTATCAATGAGAGATCTCCTTGAGCCTTTTTCTCATCAATGACAATCTATACGGTTCCTGCATGATGAGTTGTTAGCATTAAAGCTTACTAATTGCATATTTAGAAATAAGACCTTATATATATATATAAGCAATTTTTTATTATAGACAAGTGCGAAGGTGACGGAGACGGGGAAGAGAAAGCAAGGAATGGCCAGGTATGAAAAGTAGTAGGATGGGATTCAAAATAGGGTTACAGGGGATACTTAGGAGAGGTGAGTGTCCGACGGTCAAATTTTATGTCTTGGAATTTTTTACTGCAAAACGTGTAAAATGGAAGAGAGCATTACACACACACACACACATAAACAATCTTTTTTATTACAAATAAGACTCTTTTATATATACATAAGTATGAAAAATGGTTGGACGGGCTTGAAAGTAGGGTTGCAAGTGATACAAAGGAGAGGTGAGCACCCGACAGTCAAATTATATGTCTTTATAATATATATATATATATATATATATGTTTTTATAAACAATTTTTTATTATAAACAAGTGCGAAGATGACGGGGATGGGGAAGAGAAAGTAAGGAATGGCCAATTATGAAAAGTGGTCAGATGGGTTTCAAAATAGGGTTACAGGGGATTCTAAGGACAGGTGAGGGCCTGATTGTCAAATTGCATGTCTCGTAAATTTTGACTGCAAAAGGCATAAAAGGGAAAAGTGCATGATGGGGTAGTCCAGTGGATGGTTTTTATACTTGTGTAATTTCAGGTGTTGTTTGTAGGTCGTGGAACAATGGAAGGACAATCTTGAGCCCGCTTGTCTGAGAACCCGCAATCGAAAAAGGGGCTAAGTATGGAATAGGGAAATGGTCGGTCAGACTCGTTTTCGCTAATATATTGAAATTTGTAATAGATATCCCATTACATGGCAATATATTTTTTGCATGTATATCACAGAATTATGGGTGTTGTTTGCAGGTCACAGAACAATGCAAGAGTAATCTTGAACCTGCCTGTCCGGGAAGCCACAAACAAAAAAGTCGGTAAGTATGGAATAGGGAAATGGTCGGTGGAATTCATTTTCGTTAATATATTGATATTTGTAATAGATATCCCATTACCTGGCAGGATATTTTCAGCATGTTTCTGTACAAGTTGTGTAGGAACAGTTATTATGACGGTCTCCTCGAGGCATGATGAGTTGTTAGTAGTAAACCTCAGTTATTGCATACTTGGAAAGAAGTGCGAAGGGTGTGGGCACATGAAACAACGATTAGGAATTGGATATTTCGTGAACCCACCAACCTGATGATCCACAAAAGAAATTTGAAGAAATGGCGAAGTATGGAAAGTGGACGGACGGGCTTCAAAATGGGGTGACAATAGTTCCACAAGAGATTTGAGGACCCGACGGTCAAATTGTATGTCTCGGAAATTTTGAGTGCAAAATGTGTACCATGGAAGAGGGGATGATCGGAAAATTGTGTAACATGGAAGAGGGTATTATGTGAGATCCTGGTTGTAAATTTGTATATCGCGGAAGTCAAGGTGTTGTTTGTAGGTCATGGAACAATGGAAGTGCAGTCTAGAGCCCGCCTACCCAGGAATCTGCAGTCGGAGAAGTGGCTAGGTATGGAATGGGGAACCGGTCGATCGGAGTCAAGATATAAAACCACGGGTGCAAATGTGAACCCGCGCAGCCAGACATTTTTGGAAAATCGACTAAGTAATGAGAAAGATAAAGTACAAGGACAAAATAAATGAGAATTTGGTTAAGTATAGAAGAGGGAAAAGAAGGGTTAATATATTCACATCTGTAATAGATATCCCATTTCTTGGCAAGATCTTTTCTGCATGTTTCTGGAGAAGTTATATACCTATTGCATATACTTGGAAAGAAGTGTGAAGGTGGTGGGCACAGAAAACAACGACTAGGAATTGGAAATTGTCTAAACCCACCAATCCAAGGATCCGTGAAAGAGATTGAAAGAAATGGCCAAGGGTGGAAAGCGGTCGGACGAGCTTCAAAATAGGGTGACAAGGGTTTCCGAGGAGACGTGAGGCCCCGACGGTCAAATTGTATATATCATAACTTTTGAGTGCAAACTGTGTAACATGGAAGAGGGGCTGATGTAGGAGTCCATAAGTCAATTTGTATATCGCGGAAGCTGGGGGGTTGTTTCCAGGTCAAGGAACACTGGAAGTGCAGTCTACCTATCCAGGAACTCGCAAGAGAAAAATTCAGGTAAGTATGGAATTGGAGGCATGAAAGAGATTCCAAGAAATGGAGAAATATGGAAAGTGGACACACGAGCTTCAAAATGGGGTGACAATAGTTCCCCAGGAGACATGAGGACCCGAAGGTCAAATTGCAGGTCTCATAACTTTTGAGTGCAAACTATGTATCAGAGAAGAGGGTATGATGTGGGAGTACGACAATAAATGTGTATATCACGGAGTTCTAGGTGTTGTTTGCAGGTCACAAAACAATGGAATTGCAATATAGAGCCCACTTTCCCGGGAATCCGTGGTCTGAAAAGTGGCTAGGCATGAAATGGGTAGCGGTCGGTCAGAGTCGCGATATAAAAGAACAAGTGAAAATGTGAACCCGTGAGTCTGCCAATGCATGCATTGAGACATTTTCGGAAAAACGACTAAGTAACCAGAAAGAGAAAGTAAAGGGGAAAAATAAATAAGAATTTGGTTAAGGATAGAACAGGGAAAAGAAGGGCCAATATATTCAAATATGTAATAGATATTCCATTTCTTGGCAAGATATTTTCTGTATGTTTCTAGAGAAGTTGTATACTTATTGCATATACTTGGAAAGAAGTCTGAACATGGTGGGCACAGGAAATAATGACTAGAAATTGTAAATTTCCTGAACAAGCCAACCCGACGATCCACAAAAGAGATATCAAGAAATGGTCAAGTGTGGAAAGCGGTCGGACGAGCTTCAAAATAGGGTGACAAGGGTTCCTGAGGAGACGTAAGGCCCCGACAGTCAAATTGTATGTATCAGAACATTTAAGTGCAAAATTTGTAACATGGAAGAGGGGATGATGTGGAAGTCCAAAAGTAAATTTGCATATCGTAGAAGCCAGAGTGTTGTTTGCAGGTCACAAAACAATGGAAGTGCAATTTAGAGAAAGGGGAAGCCCTCGATCAGAATCAAAATATAAATCATGAATGAAAATGTGAACGCAGGAATCCACCAACCCGCGTAGCAAGACATTTTCAAAAAAAAATGACTAAGTAACCAGAAAGAGAAACTACTGAGGATAAAAGAGTGGGAAAATAGAAAGGCGAAGGGCAATTTTCATAAACGGGAATTGGTTTCAAATAAGCACCATTGTTGCAAAATCATCATTTTCTAGTCCAATATTTTATCCACTTATTCATTTTCTATTGTGCTTGTACCATTAAAAAGGGTGTGAGCAAATGCTTTGTTGAAGATTAGTTTTTATTGCAACTTGTGGGAGTAATTGTGTTCTTGATACATTCTTCCATGACTTTAACATATTAACTTAAGTATTAAACTTCTTTCATGATGGGTTGTTAGCATTAAATATTAATAATTGCATGTCTATAAACAACAATGACGATCTTGAATTTTAATATTGTAGTTGATTTCATAGTCCCATTTGACTACAACCACCATATATCAGTTTTTTTTTT
>SNQJ01S0056859.1:115748-137338 GCA_010110895.2 Picea sitchensis | reverse complement strand
TGTGAACAAGAAATTTGGTAATTTCATTAATAAAGTAAAAAATGCTCAAATAGAGGCCAGGGGATGGACAACTAATAAAATTTTCCCTTTCGGACTAAAGGAATCACAAAAGCAAAAGGGAAATAAGAAATCGTTTGCTTAGCAAGGTTGAGATGAAAACAAAATTTCTATGGCGGGGCACGGGATGTCGCATTGTGATTTGGTCTTGCTATGTTCTATCTGCATTACTAATAGAATTGAATGTTGGTTTGAAACTGTCTGAAATTCATTTTTGTTTCCGTAAAACCCTGATGGGATCGACACAATGCATTGTCATATAATTGTTAATTGCTCCATATTAGATCAAATTACTTGATCCAATACAATATTGAATAACTACGAGACTATCGAACCATGCCAATAAGAAGAGGTGTTAAATTCAGTAAAGAAGCAACAACCAAGACTCCAAGGATTTTTTTTTAATAGTAAATCCATTAAAAAAAAAAGAATATTGGGCAGTGTATATCTATCCATAGAAATTGGACCGAGTTCTTTGCACCAAAACATTGAACATATTTGCCATAAACACAGGCACAAGACCTGAAACATGCAGGAGCCATCAAGATGCTCTTCAACATGCATACACAAATGATTACCATGCTTTTTTTTAGGAAATCCTTTCAGTCTTCTCTTTGGGAGGTCAATGTTCACTGCCCCAATCTCAATATCTTGCGGAAGACCTGAGGCGACAAAGAAATAGGAGAGTGGTTCCATAGTGGAATAAATCCTTGGCTTGAAGGAGATGAACAAAACTCCTACTCCTGATGCTGGCATCGCTCCAACATTGCACTCCAGCAAGAAAGAAACATATAATTTTTCAAATGCAGGACATAAGAACCCATCTTCGCGGTAAAATTGATAGTTCTTACAAGATTTCGGTGAGGAAGAAGATGAAAAATGTTGTAGGGAAAACGAAAGAGACTGAAACTGAAAGTTAGGACATACCAAGAAACTTCCTCCTCACAGTCGAAGACTTCAGGGACACAGGTTGCACGAGCAATTCCAGAGGCCCAAATTAGTCCATTCTGGGTGGAAGGAGATGAGTAGTAGGAATATGCCTTGCACTAGTGGGAGTTCTGGTTCTCATCCCCTAAGATGTTAATTGTATATCCAGAGAACATGAGAGTGGTCCCATAATTGAATAATGTTTTGGCTTGAAATATATCTCTGGGAGCATCAATAGAGCATTTCCTTAAAATGAAAGACTTCCACCTAGAACAAACTAATTTGGACCTCTAGAATTCCTACTTTCGAGTTGCAAAGTGGATATTGTGTTCAACGTCGATTTATTTTCTGAAACCCCTTCTTTTGGTCTTGTCAAGGCCGCCATCGTCGAGCCAGGAAGTGCCACCCATTATGGTTGATTTCAATTTAGGCGCAGGAGTGGGAACAACGTCTGCATTGCCATCTTCCATTGGATTATCATCGTCCATCAGATCATCTTCTCGTAGATCAAAATCGATCACATAAACCTCTACGCCAACCATCAATGCAGACGGGAAGGTTGTTTGAACAGGCGGGTTTGCCTTGGCATTCTTTGGCTTAAGATATATCTCTCAGTGCACCAAGGGACCATATTTTTTCCTCCTAGGCAGAGGGAGATGAGTAGTAAGAATATTCCCTGGAATACTGGAACCTCTGGTAATCATGCCCAAAGGTGTTTACTATATCTAGATAGAAATGTTGTGGAACTACTGCCATAAGTTAACGAGAGTTTTCATTTTCTCCAAATGATGTTTGAAATGAAAATTTGGAAGGGATAATATAACCCTCCTCAAATCTTGGTTTAATGCATATTAATGGTAGATCTCCTTGAGCCTTTCGGTGATCAATGAAAATCTCCACGGTTTGTGCGTAATGAGTTGTTACCATCAAAGATTACTAATTGCATATTTAGAAAAAAGTGCGAAGGTGGCGGTGACGATGAAGAGTGATTAAGGATTAGAGATTTCATAAAGGTGCCAACCTGATGATGCACGAAAGAGATTGCATCATGCTTGAAATGAATACTTGGAAAGGATAACACTCTTCTCCACAAATCTTGGTTTAATTCGTATTAATGACAAATCTTCTCTGACCTTTTAGACATTAATGACAATCTTAACGGTTCCTGCACGATGAGATATTAGCATTAAATATTAATAATTGCATATCTAAAAATAAGTGCGAAGGTGGAAGGGATGGCGAAGAGCGATCGAGAATTGTACATTTCGTCCACTCGCCAACCCGCGAAAGAGATTCCAAGAAATGGCCAAGTATGGAAAGCAGTCGGGAAGATGGGCTTCAAAATAGGGTCACAATATATACTCAGGTGACGAGAGGGGTCGATGGTCAAATTGTATGTCTCTGAACTTTTGACTACAGAATGTGTAACACAGAACAAGGTACAATGACAGATTTCAACAATCAATTTCTATATCGCAAAATTTCGGGTGTTGTTTGTAGGTAGCGGAACAATGGAAGTGAAATGTTGAGCAAGCCTGGCTAGGAACCGATGATGGTAATAGTGTCCAAGTATGCAATGGGTAAGAAGTTGGTCAGACTCTTGATATAAAAGAATGAGACATACTCGGAACAGGGAATATTGATGGGCTTGAAAACAGGGCCACAAGTTCTACTCAGGAGACATGAGGGCCCGATGGTCAAATTTTATTTATCCCAACTTTTAATTTCAAAATGCATAACACGGAACAAGAGACAATGATGGATTTCGATAGTCAATTTGTATATTGCGGAACTTCAGGTGTTCTATATAAAAGCATGAGACATTCAGAAAAAAGACACATTCCGAAAAAGGACCAAGTAACCAGAAAGGGAAAGAAAACGAGAAAAAGGGGAATTTGGTTGCTAATTTGTAGATCGGGGAAGTTCGACTGTTGTTTGCAGGTGGCAGAACAATGTAAACGCAATGTTGAACCTGCCTATCCAAGAACTTGCGATCCAACAAATTTGTTGAATATGAAACAGGGAAGCGGTCGGTCAGACTCGTGATATAAAAGTATCAGTGGAAATCTGAAGATGTGAATCCGCCAACTCCCGCACCTAGACATTTTTCGAAAAATGACTAAGTAACCAGAAAGGGAAAGCAGAGGAAAAAAATAAAGGGGATGGCAATTTTTGGAAGCGGAAATTAGTGTAAGAAAGTGCCATTAATGGTCTTAACAATAACTATGAAGTGCATTAAACATGTCAATAGGCTCTTCAATCAAGGAATAGATAAAGTGATCCATGCTTATAGTTTCCAGGATGTGTTTGTGTAAGAGAAGCATCGAAAATCCACAAGACAATCAATTTTGGGATGTTTAAGTAAAGTTATTGTACTGTCAACTTCACCGCAAGTATAACAACGAAAAATTTTAATTTTAATTTCATGTCGTTGATATGATAGTTCCATTGGACTTCACATAGTATATATCCTTTTTATTTCAAAATATTCCTGGAGATGAATTTTTCTAAGTTCATTGATCAAGGAAAAGTGCTAAAACAAGCCACATACTACATTTGCGCCAGAGAGCTTATATTAAAAGAAAAAGCATGTCCTGTATATTTTTTAAGATCATAGAAAAAATGCCAAGATCCTGAATGTATCATTAATTTTCCAGAATGAAGCATACAACCAAGAACCAAGTAAACACCAAATGTATTGAAAGTCGAGGCACAGGGAAATGCATGAACACAGAAGGTGCCAAGTGAGATCCCAAAAGGTTCCATAGAGTAGTAGACATCGACCTTTGCATCAAACAATTTGATATATATAAAAAAGCACGTGGCATTGGTTTTCTCTTACATTTGGTATATGTTCCCATGAGAAAATAACCGGGGCCATGGGATATGAACAAAATTTTGCCAAACACAAGACAACACAAAACCAGTGGAGCTTCGCCATTGTACCCTAGCTATAACCAAACTCCAAAATGGGGAGCAAGAAACTTGTCGATTACTATTTTACCATGAAGTAAGAGCACTATGGGCGTTTTCTTTTGATAGTGCCATGTTCTATCACTACTAGTTTTAACAATGCCAAATTTATAATATTATTGGAAATGCCTGATGGTTCTGCCTAGATGAGAAAGCTATTTCGACGGTTCAAAGGATGGGCATGAGTTATTTATAGTTGGATACTTTGTATGGGGTTTGTCCTCATGCTTCCCATTTTTGGACTGAACAATGTTATGCGCTTGTACATCACCAATAACTGCACCTACCTGTTTGAATTCCAATGCCCGAACTCCCCAATCTCTATAGTGAGTTTTGAAGATCTCAAGCTCATGTTTCAATCCATACCGACCCCTTTTTTTTCAATTAGGGCATCGAGAAAATGCAGATACCATACCATAAATGTATAGTTGGAGATCATCTTTTTTTTTTATTTGGCTACCCAAAAAAATGCAGAAATCCTGTCATGGCTATATAGTTGGAAAACATTTATCCAATTTGGGCACCCAAAAAGTTGCAGACTCCTCCAACAAATCCACAACAATCCACCATTTTGTTTTCATTTGGACAACCCAACAAATATGCAAAATTCTTACTGGGAGATGCAAAAAAACATGAAAATAACAACATCGATTGCATTTGTAGTTAGATTCTTGTTGTTGTTTCAAGTGCACAAAAAGAGACAAAATCTCTAGAAAGAAAAGTTTACAGCCATATATTTAAACTCCAAAGAACTTGAGTCCGACGAACATTCATCTAGGCGTTGAAGAAAAATTATAGACACACATGAGATTTTTTCGTTTCCTGCCAAAGCTTGATATGATTTTTATTTTTTTTTCATCCGATATGCAATATTTCATTGTCCTCATTTAAGGTAAATTTGCAATGTATCCGAAAGTCGCGTAGCATGTAGGCATTGTTTTACTTTTTCTATAGGTATGCTTCATATGACAATTATGCTAACCCAGGAAGCACATCTTGTAACAGAGGCTCTCTAATTGTACAATGTATGATTGTGTTTCCCACGGTTCAGATGGCAACATTGAGGCAATGTCTATATATGTAAGGACATTTTTTACTGCATCGTAGACAATCAATTGTATCATCACTTATGAAAGAAGAAGCGGAAGAAAGAGAGTTGCAATTGGCACATACAGGCTCAAAGGGGGTCGAGTACACATTCACTACAATCAAAACACCCTCAACCTGGGCATGTGAACATATTAGTTAATATATTGAACAATATAATATAAAACTGCACAACAAAAAACAAGAAAAACTGCAGAAAATTGGTGAAGGCTATTTGTATGAGAAAAGTGAGGATGAAATTGTAGATGTATACGCACAACAATTGTAGAGCTAGTTAGTTTCTTGAGATCATGTACTATGTTTGTTCACAATTATGTTACAAATGTTGTTAGGGTTGTGCGAAAGATCCTTTCTTTAACATCTCTTTTCTTTGTTATATTTTTGAAGAGAATAAGTGGAAATTGGCCTTTATGCAATTGTTGTTCCATTGAGGAATTTTTTTTTGAATAGGTGTTGAACAATTGCAGCTGCAACATGGAACAATGCAATAGTTGTGTAACATAACCAAGATACATGGACATTTGAAAGTAAAGGAGAAAACTGGATATAGAGAACGATACCATTGCCTTGTCATTGTTTGAATCTCGATCTTTTATATGGAGAATGTGTTGTGAGCCAAGTTTTCTCGCGAGTGTGACAACTGCACCAATGGTTCTGATTGGGTAAGTGTTGTTCCTCTATGCAAGTTGGCTGATAGTTGTGTTTGGGACGAAACGATATTCTGAAAAAATAGCGAGAACTTTTTCCAAAATACTTGTTTTGTTGAGCGATATAATCCGATCACAATCACCACGATCATATACTATTTTGGGAAATATATTAAAATTTGTAATGGATATCCCATTACCTGGCAATATCTTTTCTGCATGTTTCTGGACAAGTTGTGTTGGAATAGTCAGTGCGAATGTCATCAGGGCCTCGTTGTTTGTCATGTCAACACAGATAATGGATCTTGTTTTGTTTTTCTTGTCCAAGTAGGTGCTATAGACGACCATTATGTCCCCGGCGGATACTTTTCCAGCTCAGTGGTTGTTCAATCCCTCTATTGATAGTATTTTGGGTGTTACAAGTTTCGACCTGGTGACATGTTTTGAACAGGAAAAGTAATGTGAATGGTAGTCTACATTATTTTTTTGTTTTCTTTTTTCCTTGCATAAATGTACAAGTAGATGCACAACTTGGATGAAGTATGGAGCCAGAGTTTTGCAACTAGACCTCTTAGTCTACAAAACTTGTGCTATGTTCGACATCTCACTTGTGCTTGTTGATACTTCTTGTGAACTGCAAAGTATGTGTTGTAGATGACATCAACATATTCACCATGGCATAGATGAATAAATAGTTGAGGATATTTGTTTGGTAAACATATGAGGAAAAAAATGTATGCATCTTTACCTTTGGCCTTGTCGGTCTTTTGATGTTTGCGATGATTGACTTCTCATGGCCATCTCACTAGTCCAACTTTTTATGATGCAAGCATGTGTAGATGAACATCAGAAGGACTAAATAAGAATATGCATTGTATATTGTCCATAATTGTTCTGAATGTCACATACAAGGTTGAAGGAGATGGAATACGGAATAGGGTGTCAAGGGATACTCAGGAAACACGAGGACATGGTGGTCAAATTGTATGCCTCAGATTTGTTTACTCCAAAATTGTGTAACAGTAAATACGGCGTGATGGGGGGGTATGACAGCCAATCTTTATATCGTAGAGGCTCTGAAGCCAGAGGAGAAATCTTGAACCCGTCAGTGCGAGAACCCGCGATCGAGAAAGTGGCTAAGTATGGAATGAGGTAGAAGCATGACTATAAATGTGGACCCAAGAGTCCACCAACCCGTGCACCTAGACATTTTCGGAAAGATGACTAAGAAAATCAATCGAAAAGAAAAAGTAGATGAGAAAAGTTAAGTATACAAGAGGGAAAAAAAAGGGATAATAGAAAGTGAAAAAATTAGAAATGGGGAGGGCAATGTTTGGAAGCGGGAAATCTCAACAAAGGCCCATTGTTGCCAAATCATCATTTTCTAGTCCAATATTATATGCACCCACCTATTTTGTATGTTTGATTTACTAGCACAATTGGTATACCTTTTCGAAGATTGTACCACAACCCCCTCTATTGTGGCATATAAGAATTCATCTTCTTGTCCAACCAATATGTTTCTTTCAATGTAGTAATGCCGAACATACAATGGACATGAAGGTAAGTTAGTATGCAGAAAGACATGTAAAAGAAATAAACACAGTTCTATTTATTTCAATGTAGCAGCAAAGAGAATACAATTCACATGAGAATAAGTTACTATGTAGAAAGATACATAGTATCTACATATAGTAAAATAGGTGCAAAGAAGTAGAACAAGTAGAACAAATACACATACAATAAATTAAATACTAAACACTAGAATATGAAATAAGAGTATAGGCATGCACCTCTGTAACTCCTCCTCTACATTCGTGACAAAGAGTCCATCATCCTCTCCAACCACTCTGTTTGTTTAAATATAGAAATGCAGAAAAAATACAATGGACATGAAGAAAGTTAGTATGCAGGAAGACATGTAAAAATAATTAAACAGAGATCAAATTTTTTCAATGTAGCGGCACAGAAAATACAAAGGACATGAAGATAAGTTAATATGTAGGAAGGAATGCAATATCTACATACAATAAATTAGGTGAACACATATACAGACAATAAATGAAATACAAAACAACAGAATATGAAATAACAGTACAAGCATGTACCTTTGTATCTCCTCTTCCACCGCTGCGGTAAAGACTCCTTTGTTTTCTTCAGCTATTTTGTTTGTTTGAATGTGGGAATGCACAAAATACAATGAACATGAATGGAAGTTGGTATGAAGAGGAGAACAAGAAATATGTACATACACTAAATAAGAATCAATGAATAGAATAAAATATAGATAGAAACATGAACCTTTGCTTTTCTCCATCCATGGTTGTGATTATATAAAGTTTTTCCTTCCCAAAATATATTACAAGCCACAAAATATTAAGAAATTTGGTGCAGACCCCCTTCTCTCCTAAGGGATGTGTGACCTCCCGATCAGGATATTCGATTCTAGAGTCGAATGACTCTCTAAAATCTTGTTGGTCACGTTCTGTATTACACACAGGTCCTCTTGGCTCCCTGCGTAGGCTTCACGATACCCGCGAAGTTCCCTTTCGCGTTCTGTGAAATCTCAGAGTTCTGGGTGTTAGCTCCTTTCGGATAATCCCCCTCTTGATGTAACCTTGGGATGTGACCCCACACGACCATGCGTTTGTGGGCATGACCAAAAGCGGTTTCAATCAAACTACTTTTTGGCCCGCAATTCTCCTTGAGCCTCCACGTGTCCTCTTTTCGAAACCACGGTCTGGATTGAGGCCCTCCAGAAAATTAACTTCCATGCACTTTCTATCCCCATAATGTGATATGACCGTCGATCTCATGATCTTGACAGTGCTTTCAAATGAACGACCCAGATCTAGTTCTTAGAATCAATGGTCCAGATATGTCCCTCCCCAATCAATAGACGAAATCTATTCGTGATTCTGGACTTCAGAATTCTCAAATCACAAACCTTAGTTTTCTTCACAGACCAATCTTCTGGAGTGGAAGATATGCTGACACCTATCCCCTTTAATCAACGATTGTGATCTCTGTGGGTCTCTGGGCTTCAAGGTTTTGAAATCTCAAATCCTTGTTTCTTCTGTACTTCAATCTCCTAGAGCTAACGATCTATGGACACCTATCTTGCTCAATCAATGGTCTGGCTCCTACTTCAGACGTTTGACCTTTCAACTCAGATCAACAGTCCTGTGACCCTCTTCTCGATCAACGGTTGAGATCATCTTTGGGTTTCAAACTTCTGAGATCTCAAATATCAAAACTTCACTATTTCCCCAATGGCTTTATCTAAAGGCTCTAATCCACTGATTTGTGTCCTCTTGATCTGACGATAGAGGATTACTTCGGGTCTTTACCTGGAGTTCATAGATTTGTGCCACATCTTCTCTAGATCCGATGGCTTAGATTTACTTTAGGACTTTACCTGGAGTGCTCAGATCTTCACCACGTCTCCTCTGATCTGACAACTATAAATCACTTTGGGACTTTACCCGAAGCACTCATATCTTCCCCACGTCTCCTCTTATCTGATGGCTCAAATTTACTTCGGCGATCCGACGCTTGATATTGGCTTCGGACGATATGATGACTCAGCTTCACTTTGGCTGATCGTACAATTGAGGTTTGCTTCTGGTTTCCGACTCTTTAGGCTTCAGAAATATCAAATCTCAATCTTCGCCTCCTCCTGAACTCACAATATATGACGACTCAGATCCACTTTGGAAATTTGACGCTCGAGATTTTCTTCGGGTGATCTGACGGCTCAGATCCACTTAGGAAAATCAAACGATTGATATTTTCTTCGGTTTTCTAGCTCTTCGGGCTTCGAAAATCTCAGATCTCAACCTTTGACCAGTCCTCCTGGACTCACAGTCTTGGATGACTCAGATCCACTTCGGTTGATCTGATGCCTGAGATTACTCGAGACGATCTGATGGTTTAGATCTGCTTCGACTAATTGAATAGTTGAGACTTACTTTGGAATTTCAGAGCTTCTGACTTTGTAAGTTTCAAATCTCAAACCTTGGTGAGTTATCTCTCTTGAGTGTGCGAAGCGCTAAGACTCGTGCACCTTACTCCGATCATACGGTTGTTTATCTCTTGCACTGTGATTCAATGACCACTGTCGCTCCTCCTCCTGAGCTTCGGATTTCTTTTGACTTAGAATATTTTCTAAGTCTTCAAAGGTATCTACCTTTGAACCTCCTACGAGTCCGTCTCTCGGACCTCATCAACACTTCTGAAAAGTGTTATCCCTCCTGAGCTTGGTCTTTGTGAATATTTTGACTCCCTGTGCACTCCTTGTGTTCCAGGGATTTCGATAACTCAGATCCAAAGGATTTCTTGAAAATAAATTCTTCTCTCCCTCTTCGCATTCTCCTTTTCTGGTTCTTCGACTTCTTACAAAGTTGCTTTGACACTTAGTTGAACCTCAGATCTATGCACTCCTTGCAACATATTCTTACGCAAGGTTTTGAGCTCTTGTGGACCACTGTGCACGCCTTGCAACAGTCACTTTTCACTCCTTGCAAAGGAAAAGTTTCATGCTATCTCTTTTGAGCTTCAGAACCAAAATAGGCTCTGTCAATGCACTCCTTGCGTTCTGTGTTCACACCTTGCATCGATTCAACGATAGAGAAACAATAGAAACTTATAATAACATTCACAGTTCCATCTACTCATAACAAAATTCATTCATTCATGAAAACACAATAACAGGGAATTGCAAACAATGTCCACACCATGCATTGGGTCAATTTTCCTCTGTTATCTTCATTCAAAAGTAAAATGGCTACAACTAAAATCAAAACAACAACTGAAACTCATAAATCTCCTACTAACTTGTAGCAACCTCATTGGGCATACAAAACCTCTATTTATCACAGAGGGTCCTTAGGGTTCCCCCCGACTACTTGTCTACTCCAAAACCTAACCTAACGACCATCTTAGTTCAGTCACATTCCAGACCAGGAGTGGAAACTCCCACTTCGCTCATGATCGTTCAAGCGTGCTCCAAAAGATTTTCCCAGTGCTGAGTTCAGGCGTGCTTCAAAATGTTTTTTGTAATTGCCAACGTTGAGATTCCAAAAATATTCTCAGGCACTGAGTGGTCCTACTCCGCGTGCTTGCTAACGATTCTCCTGCATCAAAATTGCAGGGCCACAGCTAAATGATTTTGGTTTTATGCGGCAAAGTATCTAGATATGATTTGAGACATGGAAATATAATTTTGTAGTATCTTTGGTGTACATCTCATATTTCAAGTACAAGACAAATTGTATCGTGGTCACACCAGTCTATGTACAAGATAAAGAGGTTGTATTGTGATATGGGCACATTTCACCATATATGGTTAATAAGTGTGTTTTGCACATGTTTTATCTTAACAAAAAGACAATGGACATTGTAATTTCACATGTAGTTGTCCAATCATTTGTTATGCCACTATTTTGTATCATGTCAACACTGAAGTATCCTAGAATGATAATGGTTTCGTCCAAATATAAATGGTGTGATGCATTTGAGAACACATTCATTATGCTAGCAATGTTGCACTCCAAACAACATAGAAACTGAATACTGCAATTTGCAATTGACAGAACACCACTCTTGGTAGCACCATCTCAACATCCTTTTCTTCTACAAGAACACTTTAAAAAGACATGTAGGTATGGTCCAGAAGCATGAAAAATAATTGGAGTAAAATTTAAGAGAAAGATAGGCGGGCTAGACACGACAAACAACAGAACCATAGGTCCACTCGTGGGTGCAGGACCTAAACACTGCAAAGTGAAAAAAAAAAAACAACTCCAATTGCCGGTGCAAGACCCCAACCCTGCAAAGCCGAAGTAAACAAAAAAAAAAAGCAAGCAACAAACTAGCGAGCAAGCATGAACATGCCCAATTACAGCCCTAGGACCTCAAACTCGCAAACTTGAGCCAAACAACAACAAGCAACAATCGGCGAACCAACGAACCAATGAACAAGAAACAACCATTGAACCAATAAATAACATATGTATCTCCAACTATTACCAATATGCAGCCCAAGAACAGAAGGAACCAGAAACATATGACGCGCATGCCAGTAGAAATAATCAAACATTCTTACTTGCAAACTACAAATAGTGAACAACAAAGAATGAATAGAAAATGAAATTATGGCATCAAAACTTACTCTGAAACGATGAACAACAGAAGAACAGGTTGAATTGTGGGTGCAACACTTGGACCCCGCAAAGTGAAAAGAAAATAGATCCAACTGCGAATGGAGGACCCCAACCTTGTAAAGTTGAAGTAAACAAAAGCAAGCAAGAAGCACCAATAGGTCCAACCGCAGTCGTAGGTCCCCAACCTTGCAAAGTTGAACCAAACAACAACAAGCAACAACCGACGAACCAACAAACAAGAACCACCCACTGAACCAGTAAAAGATATATGTATCTTAAACGATGACCAAATTGCATTCCAAGCATAGAAGAAGTATGAAACATACAATGCCTATTCAACTTGCAGTGGACAACTATATTGTCCAAATTCACTGCAACATTGTATGGAAAAATTCAAGGAAAAATGCACTCTGAGAAGCCTATTTAGGTAAACATTTAAGACTGTCAAGTTGTTTAAGGGCCTCGCGATATGCAAGCATTTAAGCTGTCAGGCCTATTTCAGGACCTCGCGCTATGTAAACATTTAAGTTGTTAGGCCTATTAAAGCACCTAAAAATAGTGTCAATGCTCTAAACCTTCTGTATGTAAACATTTCAATACAAATACAAATGACTAATAATAATAAAAGGACATATTAATAAGCCATCGCTATAGTCCCTCTACGCCTTCAACAGGGACTAATAATAAAAAAACATTAAAAAACAACGTCCATGCTCAGAACTTTCGGTATGTAAACATTTCAGTAAAAATGTAATAAAAATTAAAAAAGAGTGTCTAAGCTCAAAAATTTGGATATCTACACATTTACAACATTGGGAACAACAAAATTGAAATAAGACCTCCAATATATTCTCCAATGAGACGATGACATATAAGTTTTTTTTTTTATATATAAAATAATGTTTTTACTTCTATAGTACGAACAATACAGATGATGTGAAAATTTATAGTCAAAGAACATATTAATATGAAGTCAACGAATTATCGATCGCTATAGTCCCTCTATGCCTTCGGCAGGGACTAACAACAACAACAACTACTATATTCTTAGTATTAATTTAATTTTAATAAGATATTGATTAATACAAAAAAAATAAGATCAAAGAAAAATAAGTTAAACAAATTTTATAAAAGATGTAATACAAAATTTTATTTTAAATAAAATTATATTATCTTCTTTATATAAAAAATTATTATAATAAATTAATAATAATTATAAATGCATAGAAATATTATATTAAATAAAATTAAAAAACATTTTAAATAATTATTTTTTATATTAAAAAATTTAATTATCATAATAGATTAATACTAATCATAATACATAAATCATCATGTAAAATAATAGCAACATACTTTTAAAGAATGAATATATGTAATTTTGATAAATAATACTATATAAAATAAAATTTAAAAACATTTTAAATAATTCATTTTTATATTAATAAATTGATTATCATAATAAATTAATACTAACCATAATACATAAATCAACATGTAAAATACAAGTAACTTACTTTTAAAGAATGAATATATGTAACTTTGATAAATGATTCAATAATTTTTAATTCAACTTATTATATCTTTTAGTTTCTTAAGTGAGATTATGCAATATATATTTTCTAAATTTTTAATTTGTTTATTTTTAAATAAATAAAATATTTATCTATTTTCAAATTCATCAAAATTAATTAATAAAAAAAATATTTTATTAATTTAATATTATATAAAATAAAATATTTTTTTTCAAATAAAATTTATACATACTTGTGTTAAACATAAATATTTCATAGAAATTACTTGATTCTCAAATGATAAGATATTTCATTAAGATAATGTATTCATTTAAATTATTCTAATTGTTGTATCATTTTTTAATTATATATATATTTTAAATGTTCAGTATTAATTTTTAGATGGATAGATCATTATAATTATAACCTTTTGATTTTCTAATTCTACCCTGCCATTTTAATATATTTTTCATAAGCTCATAATTATTTCATTTTTATTGGTGACCTTTCACCATCATTGTAGATTAAATTATGTTATAGATTTCCTTTTGATTTTCTAATTCTACCCTGCCATTTTAATATATTTTTCATAAGCTCATAATTATTTCATTTTTATTGGTGACCTTTCACCATCATTGTAGATTAAATTATGTTATAGATTTTATTTGTTAATAAATAATGATACCTATTATTATATTAAAATTTTGTTTATTTTATAAAATGAATCAAGGAAACATCATGTATAATAAATTTGTCTTATATTAATGAATATTTCAATACTATATATATCATTAATTTATATATAATAAAACTATTGTAGTTGGCATTGGGGTTGGTGTGTGTTTGTTATCATAAAACAATGTCAAATTGCTAGTATATGATCCTCAATGTTATAATTATAAGAATATTTTACTTAGTGTGATGCTCTAGAGAAAATTTTAGGTTCATGTACAAAATGCTAGCACTCAAGTAAACTTTAAGCATTGCTCGAAAGCTTGTACTCTAGATAAAACTAAAATTAGGTAGTCACAACCCCTAGCCAATGATCTTCTCCATTGATGCTCACTCTACATCTATTGTGCTTCATCTTGCAAAAGAGGAAACTTCAGTAGAAATTAATCCAAGGTGAACAATTTGGATTACATTGGATATTTTCCTACATTAGTAACTCTAAATAGTGGATTGCCTTGTTACACATATACTTGGTTGAATGTTCTATGAAATTATCTTTCTCTATATGCACAATGCACTCTGGATCATTTTTTGTTAGTAGCTAGGTTTACATACTATATTGTTCTAGTGAAAGTGTTCTACACAGACATAGAAAATCCACATTAAATATTGGAACTAAAACATGTAAAATGAAGTCAAACAATTGTTTATTGTAATATGATGATATATAGGTTTCCCAAGAAAATTACCAATGTCTAGTAGTAGACCCATAAACAACCAACCATTACAAGATATTTAGTGTAACTCTCGTTTGTTTTCTACATAAGGTGGCACTCCATCTTCATTTACAATAATACAATACAAATAACATCATTAATGATCCAGATTATTTTTGGCATGAAATGAGAGCGCAGATATAATAAAGAAATGTATAGAGATATATCAGATATCCAATACTATAACAAAGATATATTAGAGATATAACCATAAACACAGAGATGCATTAATACAAAATTTCTATAAATGAGCGAAATGTACAAAATTGTAGAAATACAGAGTGTGGGACTTACTAGAATGGTGGTAACTTATCTCTAAGAAGAGATGTGATGGCTAATCACATTCACAAAAAGATGATTATTAAAATGAGGCTCCAAAGAAATTTTTAACATAAAAAAAAATCCAAAACCCTAACTCTGAAATATGAAAAGACAATAGTTTTGTGTACCCCGTTTTGGGTAGTTTGGTGTATCAACTTCCTGTGGGCGTAACTTTGGCATACGATCTCCGTTTGGGGTGCACGATAGCTCGTTGGAAAGGTATAGACAAGGAGATTCATTTTCGAGGATAAATCAAAGCCCTTGACTATCATTGAGGTGCTCTATTGTGAAAAAATGTTTTTTAGGCCCTCAAAATGGCCCCAAAAGTTTAGGATCCGAAAAAATGCTAAAAATAGTAAGTTGTCAGAAAATTATTTTGATCCAGTTGGAATAGGTAGGTGGCCACCGATATCCACCTGGATCAATTAAATCCATAAAGAGAAGGATCAATGTCATTCAAATTCAATTCTCACTACCACAATCTTCTTAAAAATCTTCAATATATATCAGTGTAAACTCAAAGGGATTTAGAGGGAATGGAAGAGACATTATCATCAATTGAATAAAAAATAAATTAGATTCCTCCAACATGCACTTAGAGAAGTATGTGTTTGTAAATTTAAAGGTGATATATAACATATTAAAAAATATAAAGTGTCTTTGTCAATCAATTTCATTACATAGAAATGCATAAGAAGTGGCACAAAATTTTAAAACAACATGACCACATATAATTTTTGTAGAGTTATGGATCGGGTCCATATCCCATGATTTAAAAAAATAAATATAAAACATGAAGTTAAATTGTCCAAACTATAGAAATATCCCCCCTCTTGTATTCAAACACCCAACATAAAATAGATAACGATAGATAAACTAAACATAAAACAAATATCAAACCTAATCAAAGTGGTTGTCTCCATTAAGATATAAGATGAATGGGGATTATAATTTGAATTTTCTAGCTCCCATATGCTCCATCTACCTCTATAGAATATGATAAATTGAGGGAAATTGAGTTGTCACAACTTATGACAACCCAAAAAGGGAACAAATGTATGTAAGGATGAAAACAAAAGGTATTTAAAATGAGAATGGAAAGCAAGGATAGCGGGTAGTAAAGTAGAGGATAAACTCACACACAATGTAATCTAGACCATCTCATCTTCATCCTTACTTCCTTATATACACGAGTTTAAAAAGTTCGTCAACATTATTGTTGGAATCTTTTTTTCCATCATTAGTTATTTAGTTTATAAAATTAAATCATATTTTCCATCTTGAAAGTATTCTCTCAAAATGAAAACATATAATATATAAGAACAAATAAGTGTAGTTTTCCTATTGGAGGGCCTAGTTGACTCTGTTGACTAGACCAACTAGTCGACCAAGTATCATTTGACTAGGAATGAGAAGTTGAACTGTGATTTGGTTGACCATTGGGTTGGGTCGATTGAACGATGTATTTAAGCAGTTGTAACTACCTGATAACTAACTCAAAGTATAAATATGAGATCATGAATGTAAGAAATTGGTTGTATGTTTGTGTTATCTTGATACAATAAAGGATACATGTTGTTGGTATGTCCATTACTTTCTCTTCCTTCTCTCTCTTCTATGTGTGTGCCTATATGAATCTTGTATAATACATTATGTGAAGTACTACTGGTAACCTTTATGTGCAGTCCCCTAGATTACAACACTGGTTCCATTGTTGGTAGTACTTGATCCAAGACAATTCAATAATATTATGCACAGATAGATGTTGAGTTTGGATGAGATGTGTGAGTGGTGGGAGAGAAAAATCAATAATTACCTAAAGAATTAAGCAAGAAGGAATCAACTTACATTTGTGGAAGAAAAATCCAATTTCTTCACCGATATTGTTGGGTATGTGTTATATTATTTTCACCACTAGCACTAGTGTTGCCTCGAGACATGTGTCACCTTTTCTGCCTCATTTTTTCATGTCACCTCAATTTATGTGTCTATTGTTGGGCGGTTTTTTGGCACATGGTTTTGTTTCTATGGTTTTCTATTTCGGGTTAAGGAATTAGGGTTGTTGACTAATCCAGGTCATTGGGTTAGGTTTTTAGATGTTGTTGGATCCTATATGTATATTGTATTGTAAGTAATATATAGGATGAATGAATATACAATATGTTGGTTTACCCGGTTTGGATTTCCAAGGGAAAAATCTCTGTGTAATGTGTGTATTTGTCATTGTATCTTTTTTGTTCTTTTTTTGAAAATATGTTTGCAGAAAATAATTGTACAAGGTTAAAATCTACAATTGGTATCAAAGAAACTATTGGCTTCAAGGGGATGCCTTTGTGGTCAAGGGTTTGGCTCAGGACTGTGATAAGTCTTTTTACAATGGGAGATCTGCGATATTGATTTTTCAGATGAAGAGAAATGGCGAGAAGTTCAAAAATGGAGATCGAGAAGTTTAATGGGAAAAGTTTTGAGTTGTGGAAGCTCAAGATAGAAGATCTGTTGGTGGACAGAGATCAGTCGATCGTGGTGGACCCAGGTATTGCACTTGTAGGAAATTCAACAGATGATTGGAAAAAGTTGGATCAAAAGGTGAAGAGCACATTCCGACTCTCTCTCTAAGATTCAGTATTACTGAATGTACTAGAGGAAGCTACAACCAAGGATTTATGGGATAAGTTGGTGAAGTTGTATCAATCTAAGTCCCTAGTAAATAAACTATTCCTAAGAAAGAATATGTATAACCTGAGGATGAGAGATGGAGACTCGATGGAAAAGCATTTGAATGCCTTCAATACTATGGTAAATTAGTTAATATCTATTGAGATTAAAATTTCAGATGAATATAAGTGCATTAGTTTACTGTTCTCTTTACCCAACTCGTGGGATAGTCTGGTTGTAGCCATAGGTAGTAATACAACTTCCTTGAAGTTTGATGAAGTGGTCTCATCCTTATTGTCGGAGGAGATGAGACGGAAGAACATGGAAGGACATAACACTTTTGCATTATTTGCTAGAGGATGCTCCCAGGAAAGAAATAGATATAACTCCTCAAGTGGGATATCTAAGTCTAAGGGTAGATCTAAATCTCCCAGAAATTTTGTAAAGGTATGCTGGAGATGTGGAAAACAAGGGCACTACAAGAAGCAATGTAGATCCAAAGTTGAGAAAATGAAGGGATGTGAAGAAGCTCCTTCTACAGAAGAAAATACCTCCAAGGAAGAAGGAGGGGATGTGTACTTGTATTCTTCAAGAACACATGTAGATCATGAGGCATGGTTGGTTGACTCAGGTGCATCCTTTCATATGACTCCCCACAGGGAGTGGTTTTGTGAATATGAAAGGTACGATGGAGGTAATGTTTTCCTAGGTGATGACTTGACAACAATATTCATAGGATGAAGAAAAGTTAAGTTTAGGCTCATAGATGGAAGGATTAGAACAATACCTAGTGTTCTGGACATCCCAGGATTGACCATAAATTTGATTTCTGTAAGCAAAATGGATGATGCAGGGGTAAAAAAAGTATTTGAAAAGGAAACACGCAGGATGGTTCGAGGAGCAATGGTGTTGCTGAAGGGAGTTCGGTTTGGAACTATGTATAAACTAGAAGGAAACCCTATTAGTGATGGGTGTAATAGTTCCAATTTTCCTAATATTGGATTTGAAGAGGAAAGAACTCCTACAGTCTCTGGAGAAAAGGTTATTTTGTGGCATTCAAGACTCGAGCATATGAGAGAGAAGGGTCTTCGACTACTACATGGTAAATGTATGGTTGAAGGTATGTCTAACTGCTCTCTGTATTTTTATTTCAATGAACATTGTGTATATGGGAAGCAGAATCAGGTAAGATTCCCCTCTGGTGCAAGGAGGGAAGAAGGAATTTTACAACTAGTTCACAGTGATGTGTTTGGCCCTGTGTCGGTTCCATCATTGGGAAAATCTATGTACTATGTCTCATTTATAGATGACTTCTTGATGAATTCTTGGATATATTTCCTCAGGAAGAAATCTGAAATATTTGACAGGTTTAAAGAGTTTAAGGCTCTTGTTGAGAATCAAACAGAGAAAAGAATTAAGGTGCTAAGGACAGATAATGGTGGAGAGTTATGTTGGAATGAATTTGAATAATTATATAAGAAGTGTGGTATAGCAAGGAATAAGACTAATCCATATACACCTCAGCAAAATGAAGTTGCATAAAGGATGAACAAGACGTTGATGGAAAAATAAAGGTGCATGCTCAGTGGTGTCGGGTTAGGGAAAGAATTTTGGGTAGAGGTAGTGGGTATCGCATGCTACCTGGTCAATAGATCACCCTCATCAGCACTGGATGACAAGACTCCACAAGAGGTATGGACTGGTAAAAAAACTTCTCTCACATATCTCAAGGTATTTAGTTGTGAGGCCTATGTTCATGTTCCAAAGGAAAATAGGAGTAAGTTAGATAAGAAGGCTAAAAAGTGCATCTTTATTGGGTATAAATATGGTCTCAAAGGTTATAAGATTTGGAACCCATAAACTAAGATGGTTGTGTATAGATGAGATGTGGTATCTAGAGAAATGAAGGATGTTGTTAAACAAGAAGTCCTACCAAGTAAGAAAGAACTAGAGAAAATAGAGTTTAAGACGAAGGATGATGAATCAGACTCCACAGAAGAATATAAATCAAAAGAAGAAGATCTGCATACTCCAGTATTGAGGAGATCATTGTAGGAAAGAAGAATACCAGAAAGGTATACTCCATATTATTTCCGTTCAAATTTTTCTTTATCTATTATTGATGATGATCCTAGAACTGTTAGGGAAGCAATGGATTCAGAGGATTGAAAACTACGAAGAAAGGCCATGGTTGAAGAAATGACATCCTTGGATAAGAATGAGGCTTGGGATCTAGTGGAGTTCCCAACTAGAAGAAATACCATTGGCAACAAATGGGTATTTAAAAAGAAGTTGAATGCATAATGAAAAGTGGAGAAATACAAATCTCAGTTAGTAGCAAAGGGTTATTCCCAGGTTGAGGGAATTGATTTTGGTGATATTTTTTCTCTTGTTTCCAAGTTAACTTCTATTAAATTTATGTTATCTGTTTCTACTGCATTTGATTTTTAAGTAGACCAGATGGATGTGAAGACAACATTCTTATATTGGGATATGGAAGAAGAAATCTATATGAAGCAACCAAAAGGCTTTGCTATGAAGGGAAAGAAGGTGCTGGTATGCAAGTTGGAAAAGTCCCTGTATGATTTAAAACAATCACCAATGATGTAGTATCAAAAAAATGATACTTATATGATGGGACTTATCTTCACAAGAAGAAAAGAGGATCACTATGTGTATTTTAAATTAATTGGTGATCATTTGATTTATTTGGTATTGTATGTGGATGACATGTTGCTGATAGGAAACAACAAGGAGATTATCCAGTATGTGAAAACTCATTTTTCCTCCAAATTTGACATGAACGATATCGTTGCTGCAAATTTCATTTTGGGCATGGAAATTAAAAGAGATCGGTAAAAGAGGAAACTTTGGTTAAATCGAAGAAAATATGTCGAGAAAATATTGCAGAATTTTAATATGAAGGAATGTAAAACAATCAAGGTCACTATTCTTGTTGGTGTAAAGTTATACGCGGATCAATGTCCCAAGACACAGGAAGAGGAGGAGGACATGTCTCATGTTCCATATGAGAGTGCCGTTGGAAGTTTGATGTATGCAATGGTTTGTACTAGACCTGACATTGCACATGCAGTGGGACTTTTGAGCAGGTATATGTCAAAACCAGGGAAGGAGCATTGGACAATAGTAAAAAGGGTTTTCAAGTATTTGTGTGGCACTTCTAGCTATGGATTATGATACCAAGGAAGACTAGGATAGAAAAAAGTGTTGGAAATACATGGATTTGTGGATGCAGACTGGGTTGGAAATATGAATCATAGGCTATCTACTAGTGGGTATGTGTTTAACCTGTTTGGAGGAGCAATTATTTGGATGAGAAAAAGACAGTCTGTAGTGGCACTTTCAACTACAACCACTCATGTAAGAAAGGAAGAAATATGGTTAAAAATATTGTTTTTAGGTATTAGGTTGGTACAACAAGCTGTAAGGATAGATTGTGACAGTCAGAGTGCAACTTTTCTGGCAAAAATCCCAGCTTATCATTCAAAGACAAAGCATATTTATGTTCAATATCACTTTGTGAGAGACATGGTTGAAGAAAATAAAGTGTTTCTGATGAAGGTGGACACTTTGAAGAATGTTGCAGATTCATTAACAAAATCTGTGAGCACTGAGAAGTTCTCTTGGTGTAGAGGATCTATGGGCATTGTTTCCCTGGATTGTTGACTATGTAACCCTGTAACCCCCTGTATGCAAACAAAACAACAAGTGGGAGAATGCTGGGTATGTGTTATATTCTTTGCACATAGGGGGGTT
>SNQJ01S0056859.1:79240-103942 GCA_010110895.2 Picea sitchensis | reverse complement strand
CTTCCCCAAAAAGAAGTTACAGAAATAATGGTAGAGTTTATTCAATTCTGATCTATTCAGGAGACTGAACTTGTACAGAATGCCCCGTGCTCAATATTTAACATCCGATTCTGAAACTCACACAAAAGAAACTAAAGTCCGTACTATTTCCAATGAAATTTGTCCCATGTCATTTGGATTCTCTATGAAGAAGTTATGACTATTTTACCCGTAACACCTGTTTATTGACTAGCTTCAGGACTGGTCACAAACCCTATCTTCCACAGAGTGTATCTCCATAATTATAGCAAATAAAGAGCTGAAATTTTTTCCAGAGGTATCTTGATATGTCTTCTCAATACCATAGTGATTTCACCATCTGAATCTTTCTATAAAAAAAGTTATAGAAAAAATGGTAAGATGACCTGAAAATAACATACCTTACAACACATCACCAAAAGACTTCATCCTCCCTTGAAATCCGGCCTTCTTTACTTATTATTTCTTCTGAAATTCGATTTGTATCAAATGAATGTATAATGATGTTTATTTATACCATTTATGTCACTTCCTTTTAACGTTAGGTCTAACCTGACATTATTTTGTAATTCTTTTCTTTAATTATCTTCAGGGCCTACATGTACTTCCTTCTTCAATTCACTTTGTCATCTTCAAAAATTCATTTCTCCTCAACCATGAGGATCCACATTACGTGACACATACCACCAGAAATAACATGATGTATACTATCTATCCATGGGTGTTGTATCTTCATGTGCATTTTCCTTCATGTCCAAATACCTTCATCAATCTTCCGGTCCAACATCCATGACTAGGGTTGACATCAATGACAACAACCAATCTTCCAACAAGGATAATCATACAAGGAAGCCACTTAGGATGAAATTCATGCATTAATTATCAATCTCACTACATAAACCATTAACTCATTCATTTGTTTCACTGATGATAAACATAGCAAGTGACAAAGGAAACAACTTTATATTATCTTCATTAATAGGTGAAATGCATAGATCAACAAAATCATACAACAAAAAGAATAACGTTATGCACTCTGATACATTCCACAACCCATGTATTACAATGCGTTATGCACCCTATATTAAGACTCTACACATGTTTTACCATACTGAATCCATTATAGACTCTACACAGGAATTTTCGAGCCTCGTATAAAACTATTACAATAGCTCAAAAAATATGACTCATATAGACTCAGACTTATTTCTTGCAAATTTCTCTTTTCACTTCCTTTCTCTAGATCTCTTATCTTCCATTCTCTTACTATGTCCCTTTATTATTTACTCCACTCTCTTTTGTGATTGCCAATTTCTCACACTTCTACCACCTGAATGCAACACACTTATCCTATTTGGAGCATGACAATCCTAATGAACTTTCTAGCTTATCCACCATTTTCCCCACGATCTCTTGTCTTGTCTAGGTTCATTAATTGGGAAGATTCTTGAATATCATCTTTTGATTTGGCATGCATGCGGTATCTTTCTAATATTAGACACACATTACAAAACTTATATTGGTGCAGACACTTTCTTCTAGCCATTGAGCTTCTATTTATATGTGCACGCAAGGATGATCTATGTGCACACACAACCTACCCAAAACTTTGGGTGCCAATAGGCACCCAACACTATTATTTGGCTCATCCTTGAGACAATGTCCTTTTTCATGGTGTGATGGAGGAAATATAAGGAACTATCTTCATGATTTACTGGAGGATATCTTGGAACTGGCTATCAACCTTACTCAAATCTTTGTGCATTTATTGAGTGAGTTGGACCCCTTGATCTGTGTCAGCAGTTGTGACTTGTAGATACTGAAGATTGATGAGCTCCATTTTCTCAAGCATAGGGGAAACTTTAACTTGCGTTTCTTCCAACTACGTATAGAAGGTTTGGGCATTTGTTATACGATTATTTTCCACCTGATCACTTGATGGGCATCATCCAGGGGTTAGAAATATGAAACACTAAATTATACCACTTTTCCCCTGAGTTTGAAACACCTTTTTTACCTAGTCATTGGTTTCCCTTTTAAAAACCATGACCATAAAGTGTTGGTCGCTCCTTGTCCTCTTGCAAAGGTAGATCGATCACTCCTTGCAAGAATGTAGGGAACGACTGGTTCTATCACTTCCTTTTTAGGATTGGTTTTGTGAGATGATATTGAACCCCATATTTTTTCATGGTTTGACCTTGAGAATGTTTTCATCTTGGGCATGGAGATATTATCCAAATTACCCTTTGATATTATATCTACTATCATATAAATAATGGGGGTCTCTCATGGGAAAAGAGGGGAGAAAGGAGAAATCAAACTTATTCTGGCAGTTTGATTATAGAGCTTGGTCAAGGAACTTGGGAACAGACTGCATCGACTTCTTTGTAAGGTGTAATCCATTTGTCAATTAATAGAATATGTAAAATATTTTTCTCCTTACTTGATTGTATGTAATTGTTGCGATATTTGTAGAAAATTGATATTTTTATGTTATGTCACTAGATCTTCTGTCCATTTATACATGATTCGTTCGATCTTGTGAAAGGTTTCTTTGTGTCTCTTTGTGTGTAGATCTGTTTTGGAAAGAGTGAAGGGAATCTTCGAGAGAGATGAGAGATAAGGAGCATGCAAGGACAATTGTCTAATCATCAGGTAAGCCTTCCATTCCATAAAATTCATGGATTCTTTTAAGGATGGAAATTTATTTTAAAATGTAGAAACCTTGACGAATTTTACTAATCCTTCATATGCCAACTATAAATGAGTAGCGATATTTTTGTAAAAATATTCAAATTTCTAAGGATTTTATATAGTTTTTATAAAATTTTGGCGCGATTTTTAAGGTAAAATAATTTTATCCTATAGAATTTGGGCGAATCATTTTTAAAATAGCGAATCTCATTTTTGGAAAAACCATGGAAAATTAGCCCATGAGCGAAATTTAATCTGATTCAACTTGTAGATCATTTTTGTGTATGAATTAGATCTAGGAAAATTTGTTGTTTACATATCTATTTTGTGTTAGTTCTAAGAAGATCCTAAGGGAGTTATCTCCTGCATGGTTCATTTACCCTATGACAAACTTCATTTCACCCGTCTCACCGAAAGCCCCTCCAAGTACTGAAGTCATTTCCTTTGATTGGAATAGATTGATGGATCCTCATCTTCCTTCCTACATGTCTTTTCAAATCATTGTGCAGACTTGCAATAAGAACATATATCGTACTATTATATATGAAGGAGCTTATGTCATCATTTTTTCCTCAACTAATTGACAAGCTATTGGTTCCCCTCAACTTGTGTCGGTCATCCATCATTTGACAATGTTTAATAGAAGAACCAATGAACCTTTAGGGATCCTTCCTCAAATTCCCATTACCTTAGCAGGGAAAAATGTCTGTATTGATGTTATGGTAGTTCAAGGTCCCTTGGATTTTAATTTTCTCCTTGGGAGGGACTATGTCTATGCTATGAAATATGTCGTGTCCACACACTTTCGAGTGATGCATTTCCCTCATGATGGAAACATTGTGACTCTTGACCAACTTTCATTTCTTAGTCCTGATAATTCATTGATTGTCGACCATATGAACTCCTTGAATGATACTTATATACAAGTGGCATCCCCCACACCATAGGTTAATTGTGTGGTATCATGTCCCATGCATTAAAATTCGAATGAGAAGGAGCCCCTCTCTTTATTCTTGACTTGTTTAGACTTAGATATGGTAGTTGACATGGTGAACCACTCAATAGGGGATTTGCATCTTGATCTTCCCCTTGTTACCTCTACTGAGTCTCTTGACATGTATTCCTTCCATATTGTTATTCTTCTGTCTGATGAACAACTCTTGGAATCCATGGTCAATGTTAATGATCATAATTCATTTTATGTGTCAAGCTTGTTAAAAAATGAAACAGATACCGAAGAGCATAGTTATTTTCTTGTGTCAACCTCATTCAAAAATGAAACATATGAGAATAGTTCATTTTCTGTGTCAAGATCGTTAAAAAATGAAACAAATATCAATGAGCATAGTTCGCTTTCTACGTCAATCTCATTAAAAAATGAAATAGAATCCCCTATACTCGATATTTCACTAGATCTAGTACTTGAACCTTCATTTCCTCCACCTATTTAAGTTGATCCTCTTCCTTCCTCTCTAGTGATCCTATTTCTATTAGTAACCAGGATTCTAATTGGGTACAGAAGAAGAGTCGACAAATGAAACAAATCTTGGGGGAAATGTCTCCCACCTATCGACATCATGTTGGAGTTAAGCCGCTAGCTTCTATTGATCATGTTGGGGGAAAGTACCAACCTATGAACATCATGTTGGGAATAAAACCCACTAATGGGTATCACCCAAGCATAGTTTCATTCTTGGTTTCAATCTTGCATAAAAAACGAAACCAATCCCAAGCATAGTTTTTCTCTGTTTCAAGCTTGGGTAAAAATGAAACCTACCCCGAGCACAATTTATTTTGTATTTTCAATCTCATGTAAAAATGAAACCAACCCTTAGCATAGTTTCAGTCTCTATTTCAAACTCATGTAAAAATGAAACCAATACCGATCATAGTTCATTCTATGTTTCAAGCTCATTTAAAAAAGAAGCAAGTGCTCTGAGCATAGTTTCATTCTCTGTTGCAAGCTTGTTAAAAAATGAAACAAATAACCATGAGATTAGTATTTTTTATTTCTCGTTCTCGTAAATACATTAGAATAAGTTAACGAGTATACTTTTATCATTTTTTTTGGGATCATAAAAACTATACGAAAAAGGAACTCTTTGGAGTCTCCTTTAATCTTTTTTCAAACTCCATAAACATGAAAACATTTCTAAGTGAGATTATTTTATTTCACACTTGTTAAATGGATCTAAAAGGATGTCTATTCGGTGTATGTTTACCCCTTTTTCAGACCGGATGGACTAATTATGAAAAATGAATAATCTAGTCCACCTTGGCTAGAAGAGTTCTCCCTTGTATTCTTTTATCCTTTTTCAGACTCGGGAGACTAAATTTATGAAAAAGAACACTCTTGGAGTCATCTTTGTCTTTTCAGACTCTCTAAATATGAAAGGACGAATTGATAACTATTCTCCACCCTGGTCTCAACAATAAATCCACGGGTGAGAAAATTGAGCATACTTTTATTTTCTTTCATGCTCGCTTAAACATAAAAGTAAAAAAAAGACTACTTTTTTTCCATCTAGTCATATTCACAAATGGAAGCCGTCTATTGAGTCACCCTTGAAAAATGCACCTATTTTACGTCTATGTACAATAGTTGGGCTATCCATTATCTCTGAATCATTACCATCTCCATGAGTTCTTGGACTCCACCGACTGGTTACTCTTCCAATCATTAACAACAACTATTTTGGTCCTTATTGAGTCAATTGTTCCAAATCAAGTTATTTGTTGTGCTTATTTGTTCAAGGGAATTTATCCCGTGTCCGCCATTTTCAGTCCTTTAGTCCATTCATTTGACTATCCTTGCATCAGTTGTGCTCTACCATTACACTCTTCACACCATCTACCTTTATATGTTTCATGTTGATTGGCATGGGATACATCAAAGACCTCCTTCGATGAATTTCATATTGTCAATTCTAGATCATTATCCATGATTGAAATCTAGAAAATAGTTAGTACCCTGAGAGTTGCATACATTAGTGACATATTCCCTTTCATTTCAATAGTGGGTTTACATCATTGGATCAAGTTGAATGAATCTATGAGTGTTCAAATTCAACTCATTTATTCACACTTGCTAGATTGTACCAGGTATCTTGGGATCCATCATCATCATTGCTAGATTACCTCACGTTTGTTAACAATATACATCAATGACCGCTAATCATATGGTTTCTACCATGCTCAAACTCGACTCATTTATTTGCATGTTGTAGATTCATACCATTAGGATTTGGGAGGAATAAATTCGGTTGGAACCACCACATTCCTTGATGGCATTCCCTCCCAAGTTGCGATGGAGTTATTCATGAGTACTTCATAGATCGCTCAGGCATCGAGTCATCTCAATGATTTGTATACTTTGACATAGATCCACATTTATATTTTGTCATGGATATGTTTTCACTTGTGACATGGATCCACAGTGTATTCTTTCATGGCCATGATCTAATTGTCAGTGTCATGCATGGATCCGTAGTGTAATATTTTGGTGGTTATGCTTAGTTTTTATTACCGAGCATGGGTATGCTGCCTTGAGGATGTTATTATTATGTTGGGCTGATGATGGTTTCTTTTCAGGTTCCTTCACTCAAAGCTCCATGATTTTGTTTGTAAAGTATTTTGGACATTGGACACCTCTTCTGACCTCAAACTTTAGGGAGTATTTTTTATACAATTGTTTTCCACCTAATCACTTGATGGGAATCATCTAGGGGTTAGAAGTCTGAAACACTGAATTATACCACTTTTCCCTTGAGTTTGAAACACCTTTTCTACCTAGTCGTTGGTTTCCCTTTTACATCCCATGAATAGAAAGTGTTGGTCACTCCTTGTCCTCTTGCAAAGGGATACCAACCACTCCTTGCAAGAATGCAGGGCAAGACTAGGTATGTTACTCCCTTTTTAGGATTGGTTTCGTGAGATGAGATTGAACCCCATAATTTTTGTGGTTCGAACTCAAGAATATTTTCATCTTGGGAATGGAGATCTTATGAAAATTATCATTTGATCTTATCTCTACTATCCTATAAATAATGGGGTATCTCATGGGAAAAGGGGGGAGAATGGAGACAAAAAACTTATTATAGTAGTTTGATTATAGAGATTGGGAAAGGAACTTGGGAAATGACTGCATCGACATATTCGTAAGGTGTAATACATTTTTTCATTAATAGAATATGTACAAGATTTTCCTCCTTACTTGATTGTATGTAATTGTTATGACCTTTGTAGGAAATTGATATTCTTATGCTAAGAAACTAGATCTATTGTCCATTTATACATGATTCGTTTGATTTTGTGAAAGGTTTCTTTGTCTCTCTCTCTCTGTAGATCTATGTTGGAAAGAGTGAAGGGAATATTAGAGGGAGCTAACATCTAAGGAGCGTGCAGGGACAACCGTCTGATCACAGGGTATGCCTTCTATTCCATCAACATGTATATCATTTTCTTGTATGAATTATATCTAAGAAATTTTGTCGTGTACATCTCTATTATGTATTAGGTCTAGGAAGAGCCTAAGAGAGTTATCTCCTATAGGGTTCATTTACCCTACAATAGCCTTATCCTCCACTTCATTAGCAATCATGGAGATATTGTTTTGTTCCACCCGAGAAACAATGATCTCTCTTGTTTTGTTGGTGATGGTTGTCATCATAGCTTGGTGCTCACCCAGGGGTAAGCAAGTTAGCCTATGATTTTGTTGGGTGACATATTCTTTGGGCACGTGAACATGCTCATCAATGGAGCTGATCTCTAGAGGATTATGAAGGTGAGTCCACAACATAAATATGTACTCCACCAACCCAAAAAAATATCTCAATCGTGCTTGGCCTTTTTTCCATAAAAATCTTCTGTTGTAAATCAACATCTATTGGTGTCCACCACTGGAGTGGTGTACAGAGAGTGAGGTTATGTGAATCCAATTCCTAAATACATGCGATGACTTATTGCATATTTTTTGGTGCCTGTACATATGGTTGTGCCAACCCTAATGGGTGAACCTAGGAGTATGCTTCTTCACTGATACCGAGGAGTTCAATGCAATTGGATAGGGTGGCCTCATGCTACACTTTGGTTTCTATATGCACAACGACTTTAGTTTCATAGAGTTCCCTCAAGACTTGTTGAGATTGAACTTCCTACTGATATTATGCATGCATGCCAACATGTGCAGTGCATTATAACTGATGTTGTTGTTGAAGTTGTTCATTATCCAAGTGAGGTTTCTAGAATCATTCGCTGAATTCTGCAATAAGGGTGGTAATGTAAATATACATGGAATAGGTGGGTACCAACACTAAAGAAATTCCGGTTGTGGATGCACCAATAGAAAATACCATTGATAGGTTGAATTTTAGCACCTACCCTTGTCTTCCATTATCAGTGGCATTCTCTTGCGACATGGGAGGAGTGTCTTCGGAGGGAAGTTCAATGGAAATCTAGTGACAAAGGTCATAAAATTTTCTCATATCCTCCCTATGAATATTTTTTTGCAACACTAATTGACCTTTGATTTCCCTAACCATACTTGGAATGACAAGCACAGTTTTTCATGACCCTTGATCTACACTTCCCATCGCCAAATCTATTTTCCTATTTTTCCATTTCCTTTTGAGCAGTAAGGGAATCTGTGCAATGTGCGTTGATGCTTGTTCAATAATGGGTGTATTCGGGACATATTAGACTAGAGTTGTCAAGTAGTGGTGCTTTCATTTAAGAGTCTTTGTTTCCTCATGCATCTTAGCTTCTCAGGACATCCCTTGTGCCTACTATCAGGCAACCTCACTACACTGTTTATCTTGGTTTATCTTGGTACATGTATCCAATGTGTCCTTCTCGTCATCAGGGGATTTTATTAGATGCTTGGGACATTCAACAACATGTTATTGAATGTCCTCTTCTGTAATGAAGAATGGAAGCATGTCCATCACAACACCTTGGTCACCAGTGGGCTAGATGTACATTTTATGGAAAGTGCATTCAAAATAAATAAAATGACCATAGTTGTCCATGATTGTGTGAAATATGTGCAGTTGGGAGTCTATAGCCTAGATAAGATGACTATACCAATGATGGAAAGATCTGTCATGTTTCTCTTGAATGGTGACATCATTATTGAATTGCAAGGATAGAAATCTGGGGGTGGAAAAAATCAGTGCGACAATTGCACTGTTCTCTTGGCCTAGAGGAGGTTTCCATAAAATCATATCAAGAAGTATAAGAATCCAATTGTAGTGGAACTCCTTACTATCTATCTAAAATATTGTTTCACGTTCTTTAAGACAACATCATGAGGATAAAATCCACCTGCATTTTTAAAGAGGAGGTACTCCTCTATTTGTCTGAAAGATGTGATTGATTTTCTTGGTTTGGACTATCAAATGGGAGAATGATAAACAACAATATCCAAATCATTTATTGCATTAGTTTTTTTTATATAAAATGGTTCTTAATAACCATATTTCTCCTTAAATGCAACATTTTCCTAGAAAAATGGACTAAGAAACTTCTTAACAATAAAAAGATAAAGACAGACTTCAATATCAAAATAAGCATATGCTTAGCTTCATTATAACATCCCTCTGAAAATTGTGCAAGCAGAAGATACAACCATATTTTCTCACAAGAAAAAGAGTGAAATGGGGTTGATCACTTCAGATAACTTTAAATGATTTTTCATTTAAAACTGATAACAAAATGACGAGCACACTCCAAAAATATTGTACTCAGAAATCTCAAAGTATGATAAATCATTAAATTTATGCCCCAAAATAGTTCTCTAGGGAGTTCAATACATAAAGGATATGTCACATTAAAAATTGTTTTAGTAAATAGATTGACTAATGCTCAGAAACAAAGTTGACCAAATGCAAGAACTAAACCTCCATGAATCTATTAGACAAAACTAGTTCACATTATCAGTCATATATATGGCTATAAAATAATTCTATTGATCTATTAGGAATATGCCTAGAAGAATAAAAGAAAAACACTCAAAAACCTAGCCTTATGCTCAGTATCATACATACAAACACAAATCCTTGAGAGAAATTGAGTAGAAAAAGAAGAAGTAAGAATATGGAGATCTGCATTTGTAGATGAGAAAGTTGACTATGAACTAAATGTTGAACAATGCTATTATGATGATGTCACTCTTTATTTGATGGTTCTCTCCTCCTTTTAAATCTACTCCCAATGCTTTTTTAAAATGCTTTTCCCTAGCAGTTAGGGTTTTTGTTGTTCTAGAAGTTTCCCACGTGCTCACTCTTTTTGGAATAAAGAGTATATCCTTTAATAAATGTTTGATTAAATACTTATTAATGAATTGGTCAGTAATAAAAGTGCTTATTCACCTTTTTATACAAGTTATTTAATAAGCTTTTATTTCCAAAATTTGAAGTTGAATGTGTAAAAAATATTGACTATATTTTAATTTTATAAGCATGATAAGTGACTTCTCAGCCATGAAAACCATTCTGTAAATAATCTTCATTATTTTGGCTTTCAATGAGCCATATTGAGAGAAATTTGGAGGTCTAGATCTCAACTTATAGCCTTGGGAAGTTGAGGTTCCAAATAAATTTCCTAGGACACTATGAAAAGAGAGACGAATGTCATTTTTATTTCTAGAACATGAATCTCGCAACATCACTCCCACAATGCATTCAAAAATAGCTAAGTATAGGAATAAGTAAAAAATAGAGTGTAAAACCCAGTGAAATGACTAAGTCATGAATGGTGCAATTTGGGTAACATGGAAGATAGAGGTGAAATTAAGGATCGCGGGATTACGGGTCAAAAGTGTTGGAATACTAAGAGTTGGGGGGGGGGTTAATCAATATGAGCACTTTTTACCAATTTCAATCACAATATATGAACTTCAAATTTAACAAAAATATATCATTTATGATTGCATTCAATATATCATGAGAATATAACCATAAGAAGTACCAATCAATAAATATCACATCAAATGCACAGTACACCAAAACTTATGTGGAAACCCAAATGGGAGAAAACCATGGAATAATTTCTTATATATCAAGAATACATTCATAGGAAGCATGAACTTCTCAGTTCTCCATCACCAACTGGAAGGAGGAACCAACCCCCTGATTTATAGGCACCAACCTAAAGGAAGAACCAACTCCCTGAGTTCTACAAAACCAACTGGAAGGAGGCTATAACCCCATGATTTACATGCACCAACTTGAAGGAAGCACCAACTCCCTGAGTTCTCCAGAACCAACTGAAATGAGGCTATGAATCGATTTCCTTGCCCCTTTTTTTCACCATGAAATATAAGTGTAGAATCAATGTCACTACCATTGATCAATCTGTAACTGCCACTGTTACTGATACATCAACCTGCCTGTCACTGTCATGGTCACATCAACCAACTTGTAACTATTACTTTCTCATCAACCAACCTGTCACTGTCACTGTCACATCAACCAACTTGTCATTGTCATTGTCACAAAAACTTCTGACTACCACTCTCACATCAACTTGTGACTACCACCATCACATCAACCTATCACTGATGATCAACCAAATATAACCACATCCACTCACATGGATACCAAAACCATCACCAAAACATGTACATAAACCATGTACAACAACCATCAACCATGTACCAGAACTTGTACTATACCATGTACATCAACCATGTGCATCAACCCTGTACCATATCATGCATCAACCATGTACCAAACATGTACCATACCATGTACATCAACCATGTACCAAAACCTCTACCATACCATGTACATCAACCATGTATCATCTCATGTATCAACTATGTACCATACCAAATACATCGACCATGTACCATATCACATACATCGTACGATACCATCACTAAAATTCCTCAAGAATAACCAAGATAGCCACAATACCAAGATGCCAATATAGCCAACATGTACTTCTAACAATGTATCACATCATCACAAAGGTGTACCATATCATGTACCATCATCATCAAGACATGCCTCAAACATGTACCATAAACATAATCCTCAATAACACATGTAAATCATACCTCTGATCTTGTATCAAGCTTGATACACAAGATTACAGACTTGTAGCTCTTCCTCAACTTCAACAACAAGAGAATATCATCTTCATCAAACTTTAACTCAGTCTTGTGGGACTACTTTTGGATTAGTCATAAACCCTAAATTTCAACAAGAATAACTCTGTACTTGTAATGAATTAAGGTATGAAATTCTAACCATAGATACTATGATATATTTCTTCCATCTCCTCAAAATTTCAAGGTGAAACTTCTCAAAACATAATTTATAGCGGAATTGGAAGTCCTTTCTGAATTCTATCCTATTGTGGAGAGAGAAATTGTACAACATTCCACATGCTCAATAATTGATATATGAATTTAAAACTCACAAACCAGATACTAAGGACTGTTATATTTCCATTGAAACTGGTCACATAATTTGCATCCTCTATGAAGATGTTATGACTGTTTTACACGAAACACCTTTTTGAGACTAGTTTCAATACTAGCCAAAAACCCTATCTTCCACAGAGTGTATCTCCAAAAATAAAATGACACAGAAGTTGGAATTTCTACCAAAATTACCTTGCTGTGTATTCTAAACAACCTCCAATTTTCACTATATGAATCATTATAGAAACACTTTTATAGTGAAAATGGTAAGATGACCTGAAAATAACATACCTTAGAACACATCATCACAATACTTCATTCTCCCTTGGAATTTCTCCCTTCTTCACTTCATATTCCCTTTGAAATTCACCTCAGATATCCTTGGTTAACTGATATAAGAATCACTTACTCACATAGAGTATATTCTATAGAATGTGTGTGTGAATGTACTTATGAGTGACTTCTTGAGGTGTATATATACTTTTTCCAAGTAATATCTTTCCTTAACTTTAGGGCTTTTTGAACTTTCTTGTTACAACCACTTTACCCTTTCATTAATGGGTTGCAACCAATTAGGGGCTTCTTAACCCATATTTTGGGCTTCCATAGGGGCTTATTAACCCATCATTTGAGATTTGAACTTCATGGCCTCATAACTCATCAACCGTGAGGAACTATGTGATGTTCCACCTATCATAGGAAATGACATGATGAGGGCTATCCATGTATGAGTGTGTTACATGCATTTACAATGTCCTTCATGTACTCATTCCTCAAACAAATTCTTACTTCATGACCACACCTATGAGTTTCTTATAGACTTCTTCAAAGTTTCTTCCTATGAGGGCCATGCTTAGAGATACACCATAAGGGGACCACTTTGGAGACTTCTCAAATATACCCATCACATATGTTGACATCAATGACAACCATTGCTTGTTGAAATCAATGAAAACCAACTATCCAAAAATCCCCCCCTTTGGAATTTATGAAAACACTTATACTCCAACATTCATACTCCACTTATGACCAATGTTCCTCCGATGTTTCTCTCCCCATGTTTCTCTCACCCTTTGACATCAATGGAAAAGGGTATCTACCCTTGGGGTTTCTCCCCCTATATTCATGCTTCTAATCTTTCTCTTCTGATCTTTTTATTTCTCCTCCTTTGACATCATGGGTAAAAGGGTAACTCCCCCTCTCGATATACCTTAGAAATATATATCTGACTTCATGTTCTCCCCTTATCTTCATGCTTCTGAATATTTCTATGACAATTTATATTCCTAGAATTTTCTACAAGATGTCATGTAGATCAATGTGGGATTTCTGTATATGCTTTTTTCCCTCTCTCTGGTGTTCTTTTTCCATTGGTGCTTCCTCTTGTAATTCACTAGCATATATAAAAAGAATTCAAAAATTACTTCACTTCAAATCTTCATGGCTTTTCAAGTTCAAATCAATGACCATACTTTACTCTGACAATATAGCTTCCATTGATGGTTTTCTCTTCCCTTTTATGTTATTCCTTTCTCTTCTTGACTTCCTATGATGAACTAATTTCATTGATTCCGATAATTCCATTGATTCCAATTATTAATATTCTTTCATACACTGGCATATATCTATTTAGACCTATCAAATCTCTCATGATTCCATCTATGTCCATATGCCATACAACTTTCCATGACTCTGCTACTCAACTACATACACTGTTGAACCAGCTGTCACTTTACCATTTTGAATACTTATTTGAATCTTCTGTAACTGATCACTACACATTCCTTGTTTCTTAATTTTTCTATTCAATCTGAAAATCAAACTCTACATGTCTACAACAATATGTACTGAATACATGCCTAGAATCCTCTGTGTAAATATCTGGCTGAATATATGTGTGGAACCCACTATACAATCATGAATCTCTTCCTATGTAACCACCAGCTGATACCTACATGGGAATGCGTTATGAAATCTACTCCTCAAACCGTCCTAAGAAATTTTGTGTTGCTATCATTAAACCACCTGGAAACTTCCTTTCTGAATACTACAAATAATTCATACTACTTGAAAGATAGTTCTATGATATGTAGATCTATTTATTACAATCCACCTATTCAATATTCATATTTACTGGGAGTCTCCAATACACATGGATCAGAAAAATACCCCCTCTGATGCAGAGTAATCTTCCTCTTCATCTACGAATTCATCGTCATCCTCTTTCTGAATTTTGATATCTTCCTCTTTTCTTGTGGATTCATCATGATCTCACACTACTACAAATCTTGTGAGTACGATATTTGGGACCTTTTCTTCATTCACATGTTCTTCTTGTTTTTCATTTCTTCTCCAAACCTTCCTATATCTGACATCTTTCTTTTTTCTTGTATATTTTTCCTGATCTCGTACTATTGACAATATTGAGAGTATGACTTATGGGTGTCCTTCATTCATCTGTTCTTCCTTTACCTATTCTTGTTTTCTTTTCTAAAATTTATTATATCTGATATTAGTGTTATGTTTCATAGAAGTATCCATCATGCTTCTACAATCATGAGCTATATGTCCATATTTATGGCATTTATAACATTCAATATTAAACGGAGTCACATATGCATTTCTTGATTGACCATTTGTTATCACTCGAATTTCATCCGCAAATGGTTACAGGAATCCAACATCTTCAAAAACACCCATTTGTTCATCCATGGCCCAGAAAATGCATTTCCAAAGGGCACAAAACTATACAACTGGTTTAAAAATCAGCATGCACTAAGGAAATAAAGGTAGTGCACACATGTGTGATAGTTGGATAAGGCCGAAAAAGCACATATGTGCCCAATGTGCGATTGTGGACGCAAAAAGCCGCGCACACCTCAGAATGACACATTTTTTATTTTGGTCGGCCTTCCACCCACTTCTGGTTCATCTCTCAAGTCAATTTGACACCCAAATATGAGCTGAATCCAAGTGGGGGGCTGGTCAAAGACCTAAGGGTGCCCTAAAGAGCCCCTTGTTCACACCAAAGACTAGTTGAATAATGCCTCAAAGATTTTCTATAAAAAGAGGCCATGGGTGCACTATATTTTCAAGGAATTCATTTGTATTGTTATGATGCCTATATTCTCTTGGAGGATCCTCTTTCCTCATCAAGAGCATACAAGCACCATTTCATTTAGCCATTCATATCACCTCTTGAGTGAATGTGGTTTGGATTTTCTTCACCATTTCCTTTTAGTTTCCTACTTGTAAGAAGAGCTCAATCATTGGGGGTTCAAGAGCCCTCCCTTGGAGAAAGAGGGGACCCATAGTTCCCCTTTTTCTTTGGTGTTTTCCCACTAATACAACTTATCCATTGGTGGCATACATGTTGTTTATTTTATTGTCATATTTCCATTATGCACTCTAGTTTAGTTTCTTTTATTGTTATTATCTTAGTTATTTGCTTATTTCTTATGCTTGATGTTCCTAACTCTTGTATTCACTGATGTCTTGCCCAACTAACCCAACTAGGCTTGTAAGCATCTTTATTTTGCTCATTTAGGTGATGAAAGGGACGCAAAAGATTGGCGACTCCACTGGGGATTGATATCAATTTCCCCCCCATTTGGGTTGTTTGAGCACTTAATTTTGGTTTGTTTGACTTGTAGGAACCATAACTGGCCCATGCCTGCCTGCAAAAAGATAAATTCAGAGCTGAGTTGAGAGAATTTCGTCTGAAATTTCTTTCATGGCCGTGTAATAGAAAGTGCATGGGTTTTTTAACCCACTGTCACGTATTCCAAGAACATACACCAAACCCACTGTGTTCCTTGGTGCATTCTGCACACTGCACCAAAAGGTTGTTTGAAATTTTCTCATTGGCGCCCAATGTGCCTCTATCTACTCTGTGACCTGCGCATCTGTCCAAAAAATCATATATTGTAAGGGTTTTTGTGATTTTTTGGAGACCCATAGCCTTCTTTAGTTTGATTCTATGCAAAGTGTAATATGCACGACACGTAGATTCCCTCTCCACATGAAGGGTTAGTCAAAACATAGGCACTTAGGGGGGTTAAAATCCATATTTATCCTTTGTTTGCTTTCATTTTTCCACATGGATGGCTTTCTTTGATTAAAGATAAATTGGAATCTTTCTAAATCACCAATATAAGTACTTGCATTGGGACCAGAAATTGAACATCAATCTTTGAGTATGCTCTTCTCTCGCGCTACAAATCGATCTTGAGAATCAGAAAAATGATTGAGGGAAAATTTCATCTCCCTTAAAGACAAAATCTTTAGGAGATGACAATATCCCCCCTTGGGACTCCTCTTAGTTTCTTTTCAAAACACATCTTCAAATTGTAACGGGCCCATACATGCCCACATGCTACAAAGATAGGATAGTTTTGAATTTTCTTTCTTAGATAAAATCACTAGGGAAGTTGAAAGGTTTTGTAACGGGCCCATAAATGCCCACATGTCCACAATCTAGGATAGTTGTTGAAGATTTCTTAGATTAAATCAAACTAGGGAGTTAAAGGATTGGTAAGGACCCACATGTCCACATGCTAGTTCTCTAGTGACTTTAAAATTCCACAAGGTTGTACCATTGGCATTTAGCAAATTATGTAATCAAGACTTGTAAGGACCAGACAAGGCCCACATGTAGCAAGGTGACACCTAACTTATTAAACATTTGACACACTCTCACTTGTTCACACACAAAGTCACTAATCACTCACATAATTTTATCTAGAAATAGTGGAGGTTGAAGTAAGTTTCCTTCAAAGAGATTCTGAAATGCCCCACCCTTTTCTTGACGAGACTATCCACTCCCACTTAACTTTAACGAGATTGGTTCACACCCCCAATCTCTCAAACAACCACATCTAAATTTTTTCTAAAAAATCACTAAGTTTTCCTCCATAGGAGGTGCCAAAAGAAAGTTTTTAGTCTAGGTATGATCTCGACGATAGGCATCCAAATAACTCCCTGTTATCAAGTTCTCACATCTTCAAAACAATAGAAGTTGTCAAATAGGGAACTTTAAAATCCTCCAAGTCGAGTGGTCCTAACACCATAAGGCAGGGAGATACCCGTGAAGGGTTGAAGGCCAAGGTTCGGTTGTTCTGTGCATCCCCCCTTGAGGCACCCACCTCTTGGACGGGATCTAGCACGTGACCTATTTCTTAGGCCGAAAATCTAAATGTCGCACTTTGACCAAGGTACCTAGTGACCAAATTTTAGGATATCTACCCAGGTGGAAATTGTGGGCTGCAATTGCACCTTGATCAAATTTTGTGTGGCTATTGGGAGATATCGCTAGCTCTTTCGAGATATGCACACTCTACCCCTGATTATAACTGATTGTTTCATCCTTCACTAGTTCCTCTTCCGGTGGCTTCAGACCCCACTGTTGAGTGTTGTTGGAAGGTCCAGTGCTATTTGAGAGGAAAGATGTTATGTATTTTAGGACATGAGCATTTGTTTTCTTTGTTCTCCCACACAGATAGAAACCACCTCCCCACATGTATGCTTCTTTATAAATTGATTTATGTATGATTCTCTTGTGATTACATACGATTGTGAGATATATTGTGAAGGTCCAAAAAATCATAGACAAATACTCTTGTTCATTTATTTTTCTCTCATCACCATTTGCACACATCCACTTCGCTAGTCGGACATCATAGGGGAACCACATAGTCCTCGTCATTCAATACACTTGCTAAATCTCCCTCCCATTCTAGGGGAAGTTCATAGTCTTGCCAACTCATCGGCTCCACCTTCTCACACTCCTATGAGTTCTACTGTCTTGGGATCCACTTTGCTTAGTTCCAGTTTACTTGGGTCCACTTCCCAAGGTCAACCATCTACCCACTTTCATTTACAAGGAAGTGGGGGGCACACTTCTTTCCCAGGAGGAAGTACAACCCCACCTGGCCCCCCTCATGGGTCGGGTACACACAACACTCATACTATGGCTGGAACTAACCCTCCTCAAGGGTCAGGTATGCAAAACATTCCCACCATGATGCAAATTAATCTTCCACTACAACCCTAGATGCCATATTTGGGTTCCCTCAATATACCAGACCTGACTAAGTTCACCAATGATCCTATTTTGCATGACCCCACGTGGCCTACAATTCCTACCAAAATCCCTTCATAAATCCCCAAGATTGAAGGAAAAGTAGGAGATGACCCGGCTAACCATATCATGACCTTCCACTTATGGTGCTCTTCAAATAAAATCATGGATGATTCCATCTTCTTGAGATTATTTCAACGCACACTCAATGGCCCATCAGCCAAGTGGTACGTAGAAGAAAAATATGGTTCCCATACGACCTTTGAATCTTTGGCCAAAGAATTTTTGACCTTATTTCAACTACCAATCCATCATGACAATGGTATCGAACTACTCTCAGAGTTTAAACAAACCTCCTCTACACACATCACTGACCACATTCATGAATGGCATCGGCGACGTAGTCTATGCAAAGCAGAAGCCACCAAACAACAATGTCTTAATTGGTTTCTCAAATCCCTTGTTTCCCTCCTTGCCAAAGACGTGGTTTCCACCTTCCCTCAATCTGAAGAAGAAGCCATCAGCAAGGCCCAATAGTTCAAACTCATTTATTCATAATCAAGTACTTATACAAAGTAATTTTTGACGCCCTGAGACCAGTGCCATTTGGCCAGGAAAAACCTAGTATGTCTCACTCCGTGGATGGATTGATTGGTACCACGACACACCACAATCCACACCTCCAACAACCACCTATGTATGGAACACCTCAATATCCGCCAGTATATGGAGGACCCCCTTATTATCCTCCTCCCCCATATCAACAACCATATCCTCTTCCCCCCCCCCTCCACCCATAAGTGGACCCCCGTCAGCCTCCATGACGCGCCCAGTTGTTCAACCTAGTTCTAGAAACGCCTCTACCTCTGCTTACACCCTAAGCACTAGTGAAAGCGCCACGCCTTCCTATGTACCCTACGGATCATTACCACCCCATAATCTGTACTTGCCATTTCCTGGTCCTCCCTAGCCCATTGTTTCTCCACAAGGACAACTACACACTGGGCTTAAATTTGTTCAACCTTCTCCCATTCAGCAATATCAAAATTTTGAGCGGATGAACACGGCTAACCCGACTCATCAGTTGAACAATACCAAAAATAAATAAATAAAATGAAGCACTAATAATACAGGACCATGAGGGAACCAAAACCACCCCCAAAAAAACCAACCCGTTGGGGGCAACCAAACTCAGGGGAACCAAAACCTCCAAGGGGGAAATAACAAAGAACACCAAGGGAAGAATAATAACACTCTTCAGACAAACTTTCCTTTTTCCCTTTGCAGTGAGTATGGCCATTATACCCACCATTTCCCTCAAATTGATGACTTCAAATGGATGAAAGAATCTGGAAATGGAGGACCACATCCCCTAGTACCACCTACTCCCTAGTAGGCCCCACAAGAATATGTGCAACAACCCCCCCATTTGTGTTACAAAACCCCATACCACACCAAGGGTTAATGAACACCCAACAAGAGATACATCCACGACCCACCATATGGGGCGGGGTAATGAACACCCAACAGGAGATGCATCCGACCCCACCACATATGGGACAGTATGAAAACCCAGGCACTCCTACATATTGCACTATCCTCCTCACTAGTAAGGAAGAAGTCCTTCTACAAACGCACAATCGTCAATACAACGCACCCCTGACTCCGCTCCCACTACCTCGGATGAAACCCCAGTCACAACTGGCCCACCTTTGATGATTCCTCACCCTAATATTGAACCATCCCTTCATATCCCTCACATCCCATTATGACAGAACGTCAAAAACCCTCAGGCTAAGGCGACACACAATTACAGTCTGGTTGATGACTTGGCACAATCTCCTGTTGCCATGTTAGTTTTAGAAGTCCTTCAAACCTTCCCTACTCAACGAAAATTGTTATGTTGCGCCTTAGGGGCAGTTGACCCTACTGATACTCGCCTCATCACCTTTGATCTTGATAGTGGGGAACCTCGTCTCCCCGCTCTGGTCGCTTTTCAAATACCGGTTAAAATCCGTAACATCACAGTTCATCGCTGCATCAGTGATGAAGGTGCATCCACATGAATCATGTCCAAAACTGTATGGCAGAAACTGGATTCCCTCGAGCTCATGCCATCAGCCATAACTTTGAGAGCTTATGATGGATGACCATCCTCTCCTGAAGGGCTCTTTCAAAATGTCCCTGTTGAACTCGGGGGAAAAACTATCCTCATTGACATTGAATTTATCGACGCTCCACTAGATTACAACATCTTGTTTGGGCATAGCTACATGTATGCAACGAAGGAAGTGGCCTCTTCTGTGTTTCATACAATGATGTTCCCCCACAATAGGAAGATCATCACTATCGACCAAGTGTCGCATTACGAGCCCAACCCTTCCTCCAACATCGAGAATATCCTACCCTTTGTTTACACTAATCCCTAGGCTTAACCACTCATCAAAATGGATCCCATAATTTTCAAAGACCCATCCTTGCTAGGGACATACCATGGAGCACCTCCACTCATACATTCCTCAGCACAAGTATGTGTCATCTCATCCAATGGAACAAAAATTGGAGATACCCTTCCTCCCACACAGGCTTCATTACTATTTGACGTCCCACTAGTCACAGAGCTCCTTCCTCAAGAATCCCTTGAGAAATCTCTAGCTCCCCCTTTCCCTAATTACACCCTCCCCCAAGGCCACATTCTGGTTTGGGAGGTAGTCCCCTAAGCCATCACCCAAATCCCCTTCTTTTACCCCCCATCGGGCATACAAGCTTTCTAGGTAGCTGCAATGCTTACCCTTCCCAATATGATGCTGGAAATTCCAGTATGGTATCTACATCCACCTGAGATGGTCCCTCAACCATCCCTCCCTCCCCAAACAGAAGGAATCCAGATGCAGATTCCAATACTTACCCCCACCATCCCACCCACTCCCCCACTTACTAACACCCTTTCTACAGCTGGGGGTAGACGGAAGAAGAAAGAGCCCACCACTCCACTTCCACCATGAGTTTAGCCTCCTTGTGAACTATGCAAGAAAGATGGACACCCAACCAATAAGTGCCCATCTCTCCCCAAGCTACGCAATTTAATTCAACTCCCGCGGGCACCGACGCCACTCATCACTTCCTCCAGTGCTACCACTACACCCCCTAACATAGGTAGCAATGGGTTGTGAACCAAATTCACATGTTCCATCTGTTCTGAGTATGGCCATTACACCCATGATTTCCCAACGTTACCTCAATTTCGACAGACTCTAACGACAGTCCGCTAGAGCTTCCAACAAGAATCTCCTCCATCCGCATCATCTCACATGCATGTCACTGACATCCACTATGTCATGACCTCAGTCAATGAACGTATGCGATGTCCTTGCGATTTCTGTGAATCACTTGATCACTTCACATACCAATGTCCTATGATCATTGAGTATAGGCATCATCAATTGACCCTTATTCCCAATCCTACCATCACCCCACTTCCAATGGCACCGGTAGTTCCCCCTACTCCCTCTCTCGATATTGTTTATATATTCTCCCCTAAGCCTGAGGGACTTCCCACTCCTTCATGGTTCGTCGATAGCCTAGAGGAGGATTTGTACCCAAATGCCCCCAATTCTCCAGTTCATTTCCCCACGGAAATCTTACATCCGACCACCATTTTCAACCCACAATACCTCGATATTTGGTTTATGTCGAGCGAACCATCACAACCACCTTATGATACCCCCTCTACATCGTCACCACCTGAAGACAACCACATGGTGACAATCACCAGTGTTATTCCCCTGGATCCACTATATTCTCGACAGTTCCATAGCGACGAAGACATCCTCGAGGAATTAACCACCCCCGATTGCCCATGGTATCCAATCCATCACCGAGCTCTCTTTCTCTCACAAGACGCCTTTTCTCCTCTTATCCAAAACTCCATATACGCAATCGAATCCAAAGATTTTATCCCATCAGGGCATATAGACTAGTTCAATAACCCTATCCCTGACCGATATGATTTTGAGGAAGGTAGTATGGCCAACATTTCCCCCACTGTCAAAATCGATATTTCCATCAAACTTGGCATCATAGAGGAAATCACCATCAATGCCGCATGCTCTCTCGAAGAAATCATCGCTTACAAAACTCTCTTCCAAGAATACCGAGACATTTTTTCCTAGTCGTACACAGAGATGCTGACCTTGATCCCTCTATTGCCGAACACCGTATAGACACATGGCCTGATATTACCCCTTTACGATGAAATAAATGTCCATTGCACCCATCCAAAGCAGCATCCATCAAAGATGAAATTGACAAATTACGCACTACAAGGATCATATACCCCATCTCATATATGTCACGGGTCTCCAACCCCATCCTCGTTAACAAAAAGCAGGGTACTATCCGTGTTTGTATGGATTTTCGCGATCTCAATCATGCTTGTCCTAAAGACAATTTTCCAGCACCCTTCATCAACCAAATTAATGATGATTGTGCTGGCCACGAGGCTTTGTCCTTCATGGATGGCTTCTCTAGCTACAATCAAATTCAGATCCACCCAACCGATCAATACAAAACCGCATTCACTACCCCTTGGGGCACCTTTTCATATCGTGTCATTCTTTTTGGCCTCAAGACTGTTGGAGCCACTATTCAACCCACCATGACATACATTTTTCATGATCTATCTCAAATCATTCTCTCCTACTTGGACGATCTCACCGCTCGATCCAAGAAAAGCACTCAACACCTAGATGACTTACTCATTGTATTTCATAGGTTTCGTCAGTACAATATCTGCTTGAATCCCCTCAAATGCGTATTCTGCGTCACCGCTGGACACCTCCTCGGGTTCATCGTCTCCCAACATGACATGACAGTCGACCCCCTCAAGGTCCAAGCCATCACGTAAATTACCCCACTGCGGAATTTACGCCAACTGCAAAGCCTACAAGGCAAAGCTAACTTTTTACGTCGCTTTGTCCCCGATTACACCATTCGGGCACAGGGTTTCCCAGCTAACCCAACTGGGCTTGTAAGCATCTTTATTTTTCTCATTTAGGTGAAAAAAGGGACGCAACACCATTTCTTCCATAAGCTCTGCAATCTATATATTTATGTCTGAAGTTAGTACAAATAAAACAATGACCATAAAATAATTTTTCATACCTAAGAGTGAATGATATTCTTTGTGATGTATTCCTTCTGAAATCATGCCTTGGGTGATCACGATCTTCTCTTCAATTGTTTCCTTCATAATGATTGAATCTTCTTTAATTCTTAAAAGAAGGAGGTCTTCTTTGATATATGCCTATTATGTAATCTTCTTCTTGAGTTTTCTTCATTTCTAGAATGTTCTTCTTTGAGGGATCACATTCTTCCTTCTTAATATAATATTTGATAACTTCTACATAACTCTTAGCCTTCTCTTCATTATTTCTTTCTAGTAACCTGTAACATTTTTCTTCAATTTTCTTTACTAGTGATGTGTTGTTTCCTTTCCCTTCAATGTTCTTGCTGAGATTGACGACTTTAATTCTTAATGTGACAACTTCTTCTTAAAGCTTCTCACAATCTTCTTCTTTCTTCATCATTTGGATCTTCATGAATTCTTCCTTTCTCTTTGCTTCTTCAAATTGGGTCTTCAAAGAGACAATTTCTTCTTAAAGTCTTATTTCTTGTTGACTAAATTATGCTTCAATCTTATTTAAATCCGCAGATATTTCCTTGAGATGGATAGTCAAAATATCTTCTCTCTTGTATGCTTATTTTGTTTGTGCTACTATTTCGGCTTCCAAAAACTTCTTTTCTTCCAACTGTCTTTTGTGTGTTTCTTAAATCTTTCTGGCTTCTTCTATTTGGAATGTTAGGTTTGTAATCATCTGCTGGACTTCTTCAGAGTTGATTTTTTGAGACTCCCTTTTTATCTTGATCAATTTCTTCCTCTAGTGACTTGTTTTTCTCTCTTTCTTTGACCAACTTGTTTAAAGCGCTTATTAGGTTTCTCTCATAATCTTCTTCTTTTGAATTTGTCTGATTTGATAAGATTCTTTCTTCCCATACTAATTCAAAATATTCTTCATTATGATTAGCATGTTCCATATCTGTGGTAGAATGGGATTTATTAGAGTCTAGATTATATAGCTTATCCTAAATTTATTTAGTTGATGAACATTTTCCAACTTTCTCTCTTACTAGATTAGGCAATTCTTCCTAGATGAAATCTATTGCTATTTTTTTTTATATTTTCAATTCCTTCCTAGCTGTAGTCTTTGGTTTCTTTGTAGCAGTGTATCTTGTCACAACTGATTGCCAAATATCAAATCCTTGTGCTCCTAGAAATGCTTTAATTTTTGCACTCCAAAAAGCATATATTTGTTCATTAAACTATGGTACCCAAATCTTAGTGTACTCCATGATATTCCTTCTAGTGATTAAACTATTTATTGAAGGACCAACTTTGATACCAATTGTTGGAATAATGAGAGGG
>SNQJ01S0056859.1:44423-58426 GCA_010110895.2 Picea sitchensis | reverse complement strand
AAGGCCGTCTTCAAAAACAACAACAACAACAACACCCCCAATCCTCTTGCTAAACAATACAATATGTTTTTCTATCCCATTTGGTAACATATAGGAAAACATGCATCTTTCGAGTAAGCTAACTGAGATCTAACCCTTGTTTTCATCGATAAGGGGAATTATTTTCTTCTGTGAAAAGAGTTTTTTTTTAGCACGCTCAACAACAACAACAATAACAACAATCCTCTTGCTAAATAATACAATATGTTTTTCTATCCCATTTGGTTAAAAGTTGCCTTATTAAGTAAGAGGTCTTGACTTCAAGTCTGTCTTTTTGTTACTTTTAAAAAAAAAAGTTCATTCTCCATTGTAAAGTGTATTTCACTTCAAGTAGAAAAGTGAATCACTATAAGTAGCTTTAATACTTTATTTTAGAGTTATTTATTTTGCATGCGGATTTTATTTTATAAAATAACTTCATTGTAAAAGTGATCCCCACTTCTTTTTATAAAAATGGGTCACTTCATAAAGAAACTTACATCACCACGTGGTCCTTTCGTTACTATTTATGCCTTTTTTAAAAAAACAACATAACTTTCACATCCGAAGTCTGTTTTTAGTGACGTGTTTTTTAAAACCACATAATTTTTTGAGATCTTTCCATCCAGATCATCAGTTTCATTTTTTAAATACATATTATCTACATATTTAATATGTCTTCTTCCAGAAATATTTTTCTTACTAGCACCAACTACTTCCAATGAAAATCTCATATGGAGGATTTATTAAGAAGTAAAGGCTTGTACCATATTACCTTGGGAAAGGAAAAATAACCCACTGATGCTGATAAGAAAGTAAATGGGACAATAGGAATGACAAAACATGTGGACTAATTAGAATTTGTATCTCTCTTGATTTAAGGTTCCACCTTAAAGAAATTGATGACCTCGATGAAGCTTGGGAAAATATTGAAACTGTGTTTGGTAAAATCAATATTATTCGAACACAACAATTAGAAAATAAAGTTCTAACTTTAATTCCAAGTGATTTTTCTTTCATTGGAGACTATCTTTCTAAGTTTAAAACACTTAGAATTGTATGTGAAGAATGTGAGATAAAGATGAAGGAAGAGAATTGCATCTATATTATTCTCTCTAAGCAAGGTAGTGCATATTCTGTGTTTGTATATACCATTTATGCCATGATAGAAGCTCTAGGTACATATTATAAAAACCCACTCTTGAGTCCTTTTGTGTTTCTTTGATTAGAGAGGAAGATAAGATTGTACAACTTGGAGTGATCAACACTGCAGGTACCTCCAACAAAGCCTTAGTTGCCCAACAGAAAAATAAAACCAACAATCCCAAGAAGAAACATCTTCGCTACAACAACAATCAACATAAGGGTCCAAAATCCTCTCAGACAACTTCAACTCCTAATAGTGACAAAAGAGAAAAATATAAAAATAAGAAGACAGATAGACATTGCAATGTTTGTGATAAATATGGTCATGATGAGTCCAAATGTTTCAAGAAGATGGCAGATTTATAAGCATCGATGAAAAAACACAACATCAATATTGATTCTACTACTTCTTCTTCTTCTCATGGATATGCACTTTCCGCTTCTGGTTTCTACTTCAATACAACTTCTACTTCTTCTTCTTATGAGTGGCTTATTTATTCTGGAGCATCTTATCATATGGCTAAGGATTAAGACATATTTTCTACTCTAGATGAATGTAACACCAATAAAATATTTGTTGGTGATGATAGATCTCTTAGTGTTGTAGGATCTGAAACAGTTCAAGTAGATAATGGTCATTTCAATGATGTATTATGTGTTCCAATTCTTTCTTGTAACTTTCTATCAGTATATCAAATCACTAATTCAGGTGAAGGTAAAACCATAGAGTTTTCACCTCACCAAGTTGTAATCAAGGATCTAAAAGATCCTAAGCATGTTCTTGCAACTGTAATTACTGATGATATTACCAGGTTGTACAAGTTTGACAACTTTGGGTCATCATCTTTTTCATCAGTTTTTGTTGCTCATAGAAATGACTTGAGCAAACTTTGGCATGAGCAATTTGGTCGTCAAAAGTATCACTCATTGCAGAAACTATGTAATCAATAGATGGTGACTGGTCTTCCTCCTATTTCATATAGAGATGGTGTTTGTGTCAGTTGTGTTCTTGGAAAACATCATCAGGATGGTTTTGAAAAACGTGCCTCTTGGCATGCCTCGCCCTTTGCATCTTGTTCACAATTATTTGTGTGGTCCACTTTCTTATCCTTTTTCTACATGCAATTATTTCTTAACTTTCATTGATGAATTTTCTAGATGTACTTGGGTTTACTTCTTAAAAATTAAGAACAAAGTTTTTGACAAGTTTTTGGCCTACAAGACCCTTGTAGAAAAGAAATTTGGACATCAAATTCAAAATTTAAGAACAAATAATGGAGGTGAATATGTGAGCAATAATTTTACAAGTTACCGCACTACACAGGGCATCAAAATGAAACAAATTGTTCCATATACACCACAACAAAATTTTGTTGCTCAGAGAAAGAACCACACATTAAAAGAAATGGATAATTGTATGATCCAATCTAAGGGATTAAGTCTAAAGTATTGGGAAGAAGCAGTCAACTGTGCAAATTACATAGTAAATCACACTCCCACAAAGACTCTTAAAAATATAACGCCGAAAGAAGATTGGACTAAAATAAAACCAGTTGTAAGTCACTTCTATGTATTTGGTAGTATAGCATGGGCTCACATTCCCAATGAGAAAAGGAAAGCATTGTAGCCTAAAAGTGAGAAGTGTATGTTTGTTGGTTACTATGAAGATGTTGAAGGTTATAGACTTCTTCAAACACATTGTAATGAAATTATTCTTAGAAGAGATGTTAAATTTGATGAAATTCTCTTGGCCTGCGAGCCTAATTCGGAGATTGTGCCTTCTTTGGCCTCTGATCCATCTTCAACATTTGTTCCTATTCTGGTTTCTTATTCAAATGATGATAGTGAGGATGAAAATCAACCTCTGCTTGCTCACCTTCCTCCAGATGAGCCCTTTGAACCTGAACCAACGCCAACTCCACCGCTTCCTAGATGGGTCCATTCAACATGAGAAGTAGTTGGTGATATTGCCGATGATCCTTCATAGCAATGTGAGACACGTTCACAGTTCCAGCGAGTCTCTTCTCTTTTGGATCAAGTTTCAGAGACTCGTGATCCAAATACATTTGCAGAAGCCTCAGGTCATCAATATTGGGATACGACAATGAATGGAGAATATCGTTCTTCAATGGAAAACGATACTTGGGATCTTCTACCTCTTCCAAAAGGAAGAAAAATTATCAAATGTAAATGGTTCTATAGAACTAAGTATGCATCAGATGGAAGTGTTGAAAGACATAAGGCTCATTTAGTTGCCAAATGATTTATCCAAGTTGAATGAATTCACTATAATGAAGCCTTTGCCCTTGTAGCCAAAATGAATTCCATCTTATTTGTTCTTGCCCTTGCTGACTCACATAAATGGGAGGTCCATTAGATGGATGTTAAATCCACCTTCTTTCATAGAGATTTTCAAGAAGAAATCTACATGGAACAACCTCCTGGCTATGTCCAGAATGACTCTATCTTTGCTTGTCACCTTAAGAAATCTATTTATGATGTTAAGAAATCTCTCCAAGCTTGGTATGCCAAAATGGACAACTTTCTTATTGCCACCGGATTCTCTAGATGCCATTCTGATCCTAATGTCTATATTAAGAAAGTAGGAAGCCATATCATAATCCTTGTCCTTTATGTTGATGAACTTATCCTTACTAGTAGTGACTCAAAACTTTTAAACCATGTGAAAACCAACATTAAGAAGAAATTTGAAATGACAAACTTAGGATTTTTGCACTATTTCCTTGGCCCCCAAGTTTTGCAAACCAATGAAAGAATTTTTCTTTCGCAGTCTAAGTATGCTTGTGACCTTCTTTGTCGCTTTCACATGGATGATTATAAACCAACCCCTTCTCCCTTCCGGTCTGGAGTCAAGCTTACTGCCACATTTACTTCTCCCGAAGTTGATGCCAACTTGTACTGTTAGTTAGTTGATAGCCTCTTATACTTGACTCATACCTGTCCTGATATTTGCTTTGTTGTTGGTCTTGTTGACTGGTATATGAAAACACCCCATGAAATCCATTGGAAAGCAACTAAAAGGATACTTCTCTATGTACGTGGTACAATTCAATTCGGGATACATTATAGTTCATAGGGGACTCCTTTATTGGTTGGTTTCATTGATTTAGATTGGGCTGACGAACCTAATGATCGGAAGTCTATTGCAGGTTATGTTTTCAACCTTGTTTTAGGACCTGTTACTTGGGTCTGTAAGAAACAACAGTTTATTTCACTTTCTCAACATAAGCAGAGTACCGAGCAATAGTAAATGAAAGTCAGGAAGCCTTATGGCTTTGACAAATTCTTTCAGAGTTTGGATTCCAGCAGCAACATCCAACCAGCCTTTGGTGTGACAATCAGAGTGCCATCAAGATCACCAAATACCCAGTTCAACATCAACGCAACAAACACATCGATTTTCACATGCACTTCATGAGAAAGCTCATTCATGATCAAATTATTGACATGCTCTTTTGTCCTACAAAAGATCAAGTTGTAGACATTTTCACAAATTCTCTTACAGAAGTGAAGTTTTACAAGCTTCGATCTAAGTTGGGACTTCATAAAGTTGTCATTAAGGGGGGATAGGCTCTAATGCCTTCTTCCTTCTCCTATTGTATCACTATAGTAAATACTTCAATCTTATCCCAAGTTGTTCTTAAGGGGGGATGTTAGGATATTTATGCACTTAGGAGTTAGTTAAGATCTACTTGGTCTAATGTGTAGTTAGGTAAAAGTATGTTTCTTTAGTATGCATTAGTATGCATTTGTAGTTAGGAAATCTAATGATCACGGTATGTTCCCGACATAGAGTGATCCAACGGTTCATATTCTCCTCAATCTTAACGACCATTGATCTGTGGCTTAACAACCGATTGTTCCATGCTCTCTATTTAAAGAGAATGGAGGGTCCTTTTCCGATGATTGATATTGAGAAACTCTCTTGTAAAATCTCTCTGTAATTTTTTTCTTTTGCATTAATAAACTGCTCCAAGTGGCTGCATTGGTTGGGTCGTGGATGTTTCCCTGTAGGGGTTCTACCACGTCAAAACATCGGTGTGTTGATATTTGATCTAGTTGTGTGAGTGGTTTCTGAAGGTGTTTTGCGTCTGTTATAATATCTGTGTTGTCAAACATGGTATCAGATCCTGTTTGAAGACTCACTCCTGTTGTAGATCAAGATCGTGAATCCGAGTTTCTTCATCTCCATTTTATTTCATTTTTGTACATTTCTAGGCTAAGAAGACTGGTCCATTGCGTCCAAATCACTCGTTTCAATTAGGAACACTTTTAATTTCACTCCAAAAGGTTTCCGTTTGCCCAATATACGACCATTTCAGTCAGATCTAGAGGTATAAAGCCCGAATATGCATTTTAAATTTTTTTGCAGAGTATTAATTTGGTTTTATTTTGGTTTTATGCTATTTGTTCCTGGGTTTCTACTCTTTTATATATGCGTATTCTCTTTTCCCCATGCCCTGTGCAATCTCGAAAAATCATAAATAGATAGGAAAAGGTGCATCTTCTGGGTAAGCCAGCTGAGATCTAACCCTTGTCATCGAGTAGTGAAATTTTTTTCTTGGGTGAAAATAGTTTTTTTTTAGCACGCTCTCCAAGGACGTCTTAAAAAACAACAACAACAACACCCCTAATCCTCTTTCTAAACAATACAATATGTTTTGTTAGCCCATTTGGTAACATATAGGAAAAAGTGTATCGGATAGGAAAAAATGCATCTTTCGGGTAAGCTAACTAAGATCTAACCCTTGTTGTCACCGATAAGGAAAATTATTTTCTTGTGTGAAAAGAGTTTTTTTTTAGCACGCTCAACAACAACAATCCTCTTGCTAAACCATACAATATGTTTTGCTAGCCCATTTGGTTAAAATTTGTCTTATTAAGTAAGAGGTCTTGAGTTCATGTCTCTCTTTTTGTTACTTTTTTTTGAAAAAGTTCATGCTCCATTGTAAAGTGTATCTCACTTCAAGTATAAAAGTGAATCACTATAAGTAGCTTTAATACTTTATTTTAGAGTTATTTATTTTGCATGTGGTTTTTCTTTTATAAAGTAACTTCATTGTAAAAGTGATCCCCACTTATTTTTATAAAAGTGGGTCACTTCATAAAGAAACTCACATCACCACGTAGTCCTTTGGTTACTATTTATGTTTTTTTTTAAAAAGGGCATAACTTTCACATCCAAAGTCTGTTTTTAGTGCTATTTTTTTAAAATCGCATAATTTTTTTAGATATTTCCATCCATATCATCAGTTTCTGTTTTTAAATACATATTATCTACATATTTAATATGTCTTCTTCTAGTAATATTTTTCTTACTAACACCAACTACTTTCAATGGAAATCTCATATGGAGGATTTATTAAGAAGTAAAGGCTTGTATTGAATTACCTTGGGAAAGGAAAAATAAACCACTAATGATAATAAGAAATTCAAATGGGATAATAGGAGTGACAAAGCAAGTGGACTAATTAGAATTTCCATCTCTCCTTATTTAAGGTTCCACCTTAAAGAAACTGATGGCCTCGATGAATCTTGGGAAAAGATTAAAATTGTGTTTGGTAAACTCAATATTATTCGAGCACAACAATTATAAAATCAAGTACTGACTTTAAATCCAAGTGATTTTTCTTGCATTGGAGACTATCTGTCTAAGTTTAAAACACTCAGAATTTTATGTAAAGAATGTGAGATAAAGATGGAGGAAGAGTGTTGCATCTATCTTATTCTCTCTAACCTAGGTAGTGCATATTTTGTGTTTGTATCTACCTTTTATGCCATGAGAAAGGCTCTAGAGACATCTTATAAAAAAACCACTCTTGAGTCCTTTTGTGATGCTTTGATTAGAGAGGAAGATAAACTTGTGCAACTTGGAGTGATCAACACTGCAAGTGCCTCAAACAAAGCCTTAGTTTCCCAACAGAAAGGTAAACCCAAGAATCCCAAGAAGAAACTTCCTCACTACAACAACAAGCAACACAAGGGTCCCAAATCCGCTCATACAACTTCAGCTCCTAAAAGTGACAAAAGAGGAAAATATAAAAATAAGAAGACTGGCAGAAATTGAAACTTTTGTGATAACGATGGTCATGATGAGTCCAAATGTTTCAAGAAGATGGCATCTTTAGAAGCAACGATGAAGAAGAACAACATCAATATTGATTCTACTACTTCTTCTTCTTCTCATGAACATGCAATTTCTGCTTCTAGTTTCTCCTTCAATACAACTTCTACTTCTTCTTATGATGAGTGGCTTATTGATTTTGGAGCATCTTATCATATGGATAAGGATAAAGACATATTTTCTTCTCTAAATGAATGTAACACCAAGAAAATATTTGTTGGTGATGATAGATCTCTTAGTGTTGTAGGATCTGGAACAGTTCAAGTAGATAATGGCCATTTCAATGATGTACTATGTGTTCCAATTATTTCTTGTAACCTTCTATCAGTATATCAAATCACTCATTCAGGTGAAGGTAAAAACATAGAGTTTTCACCTCACCAAGTTGTAATCGAGGATCCAAAAGATCCTAAGCATGTTCTTGCAACTGTAATTGTTGATGATATTACCAGGTTGTACAAGTTTGAAAACTTTGGGTCATCATCTTTTTCATTAGTTTTTGTTGCTCATAGCGATGACTTAGGAAAACTTTAGCATGAGCAGTTTGGTCATCTAAACTATCACTCATTGAAACAACTGTGTAATCAATAGATGGTGATTGGTCTTCCTCCTGTTTGATGCAGAGATGGTGTTTGTGTTCTTGGCAAACATCATCAGGACAATTTTGACAAATGTGCCTCTTGGCATGCCTCAGACCCTTTGTAGCTTGTTCACAGTGATTTGTGTGGTCCACTTCCTTCTCCTTATTTTTATGGGTGCAAGTAATTCTTAACTTTCATTGATGACTTTTCTAGATGTACTTGGGTTTACTTCTTAAAACTTAAGAGTGAAGTTTTTGATAAGTTTCTGGCCTACAAGGCCCTTGTAGAAAAGCAATCTGGACATCAAATTCAAAAGTTAAGAATAGATAATGGAGGTGAATATGTGAACAATAATTTCACAAGTTACTACACTACATAGGGCATCCAAATGCAACACACCGTTCCATATACACCACAACAAAATGGTGTTGATGAGAGAAAGAACCGCACATTAAAATAAATGGCTAATTGTATGATCCAATCTAAGGGATTAAGTCTAATGTATTGGGTAGAAGCAATCAACTGTGAAAATTACATAGTAAATCACACTCCCACAAAGACTCTTAAAAATATAACATCGAAAGAATCTTGGACTAAAATTAAACCAGATGTAAGTCACTTATATGTGTTTGGAAGTATAACATGGGCAAACATTCCTTATGAGAAAAGGAAAGCATTGCAACCTAAAAATGAGAAGTGTATATTTGTTGGTTATTCTAAAGATGTCAAAGGTTATAGACTTCTTCAACCACATTGTAATGAAATTGTTCTTGGAAGAGATGTTAAATTTGATGAAAATCTCTTGGGACGCGAGCCTAATTCGGTGATTGTGCCTTCTTTGGCCTGCGAGCCATCTTTGGTATTTGTTCATTATTTTGTTCCTATTTTGGTTTCTTCTTCAGATGATGATAGTGAGGATGAAAATCCACCTTTGCCTACTCACCTTCCTCTAGATGAGACCTTTGAACATGAACCAACACTAGCTCCACCACTTCCTAGATGGGTCTGTTCAACATGAGAAGCAATTGGTGATCTTGTCGGTGATCCTTCAGATCAACATCAGACACGTTCACAGTTCCAGTGAGCCTCTTCTCTTTTGGATCAAGTTTTAGAGACTCATGATACAAATACATTTGCAGAATCTTCAGGTCATCCAGATTGGGATACGACAATGAATGGAGATTATCATTCTTTAATGGAAAACCATACTTTGGATCTTGTACCTCTTCCAAAAGGAAGAAAACTTGTCAGATGTAAATGGGTCTACAAAACTAAGTATGCATCATATGGAAGTGTTGAAAGAAACAAGGCTTAGTTAGTTTCCAAAGTATTTTCCCAAGTTGAAGGAATTGACTATAATGAAACATTTTCCCCTATAGTGAAAATGAATTCCATCTACCTTTCTCTTGCCCTTGCTACTTCACATAAATGGGAGGTCCATCAGATGGATGTTAAATACGCCTTCTTGCACAGAGATTTACAAGAATAAATATGCATGGAGCAACCTCTTAGCTATGTACAAAATGACTCTAGCCTTGTTTGTTGCCTTAAGAAATCTCTTTATGGTCTTAAGCAAGTTCCTCGAGCTTGGTATGCCAAAATGGACAACTTTCTTATTGACACCGGATTCCCTAGATGCCATTATGATCCTAATGTCTATACCAAGAAAGTAGGAATCCATCTCATAATCCTTGTCCTTTATGTTGATGGCCTTATCCTTACTGGTAGTGACTCAAAAAATTTAGACCATGTGAAAACCAACCTTAAGAATAAATTTGAAATGACAGACTTAGGATTTTTTCACTATTTCCTTGGCCTCCAAGTGTTTGAAACCAATGAAGGAATTTTTCTCTCCTAGTCTAAGTATGCTTGTGACCTTCTTTGTCACTTTCACATGGATGATTGTAAACCAACCCATTCTCCCTTCCAGTCTGGAGTCAAGATTACTTCCACCTGTACTTCTCCTGAAGTCAATGCCACCCTATACCGTCAGTTAGTTGATAGCCTCTTATACTTGAGTCATACCTGTCCTGATCTTTCCTTTGTTGTTGGTCTTATTTCCTGACATATGCAAACACCCCATGAAATCCATTGTAAATCAACTAAAAGGATACTTCTCTATGTCTTTGGTACAATTCAGTTCATGATACATTACAGTTCAGGGGGGACTCCTTTATTGGTTGGTTTCACTGATTCAGATTGGGTCAGTGACCCTGATGTTCATAAGCCTACTACAAGTTATGTTTCCTGCCTTGGTTCATAACCTGCCACTTGAGTCTGTAAGAAACAATAGGCTATTTCACTTTCTTCAACAGAAGCAAAGTACCGAGAAGAAGTAAATGAAAGTCAGGAAGCCTTATGGATTCGACAGATTATTTCATAGTTTGGATTCCATCAGCAGCATCTGACCAGCCTTTGGTGTGACAATCAGAGTGCCATCAAGATCACCAAAGAACTAGTTCAACATCAGCGCAAAAAACACATCGAGATACACATGCACTTCAACAGAAATATCATTGATGATCAAGTTATTGACGTCCTCTTTTGTCCTACAAAAGATCAAGTTGTAGACATTTTCATAAAGTATCTTATAAAAGTGAAGTTTTCCAAACTTCAATCTATGTTAGGAATTCAAGAAGTTGTCATTAAGGGGGGATAGGCTCTAATGCCTCCTTCCTTCTCATATTGTGTCACTATTGTAAATCCTTCAATCTTATCCCAAGTTGTTCTTAAGGGGGAATGTTAGGATATTTAGACACTTAGTATTTAGTTAATATCTACTTGGTCTAATGTGTCAATAGGTAAAAATGTGTTTCCTAGTTTGTCTCTTTAGTATGCATTAGTATGCATTTGTAGTTAGGAAATCCGACAGTCACGATATGTTCTCGACATAGAGTGATCTGATGGTTCATATTATCCTCGATATTAATGGCCATTGATCTGTGGCTTAACACCCGATTGGTCCATGATATTTATTTAAAGAGCATGAAGGGTCATTTGTCGATGATCGATTGTGTGAAAATCTCTTGTAAAATCTCTCTGTAATCTTTTTCTTTTGCATTAATAAATTTCTCCAAGTGGTTGCGTTGGCTGGGGCTGTGGATGTTTCCCCATAGGGGTTTTTGCCACATCAAAACATTAGTGTGTTTATCTTTGATCTGGTTCTGTGAGAGGTTACTGAAGGTGTTCATCATCTGTTGGAATACTTTTGTTTTCAAACATGAGAAACGAGCTCAAACATAAAATGGAAGGAAGACACATGAATTCTAGTTATTAAGATATATTTTTTCTTCAAGAGCTCATATTCTTTTTTATCAGTTCTTTCCCGTCCTTTCCTTCATATATCAGGAGAATCATCCTTTTCTTTTTTTACTCTGATGACCATAAGCCTACTATGGTATATCTCTCTTTGAAAGAAGAATATATGTATTCTTATTACATAGTTGACGTTGACCCTAGTCCTTCATCTGAAACATATGAGAATAATGTTTGTATTCAAATCCTTCCTAAACATGATCAACCTTGTAACCATGTGAATAATACAACTGATTCACCACCTTCTATGATCATAGTAACATCTTTTACCACCACTATTGGAATTTTCAATCAATCCATTGAACATGACTTTCATCCTACTGATGCTCAGTCCAGAAAAAAGAGAAAAAATGTTTAAACCCTTAAAAATGCCATCTACTCTTCATCCTTACCCTCCCAAGATTTTATAATATATGCCTCTTTTTGTTGGATAAAATCATATTGTAGCTGAGAAGCATTTGGGATCTTTTCATAATGTCATTGACAATTTGAAAATCATGCATTATGATGTTGTTATGAGGTTGTTTTCCAAATCTTTGGTTGGAGATGCTTTTTTGTGGTTTAAAAATCAAGAGGTTGGTTCCAATTGTTTGTGGGATGAGTTATTTGGTGCATTTTCAAGGAACTGGGGATAGAAAAATATCTTGACCAGTACTTTGATGATTTTTATGATTTGAAAAGAGGGGAGTATGATGCTCTTGCTATTTTCAACAGGAGATTTTATAGTTTTTTATTGCAGCATGGATTTAGATATTCAACCTCTAGAAAATGTTGCTAGACTGTGTTATGTAACAAATATTCATCCAAATTTGTCTCTTATTCTCCTAGAAAGGAGGTCTGTCACCTTGCAACAAACATTCATTGATGATCAAGAGGTTGAGGATAATCTCAGAGCCCATGGAAAATTTTCAAATCAAGTTAAAGATGAGGAGTGGAATGCAGATAGAGCTGACAGTGCACATGAACAAGAAGGATTCCATGAGAAGGAGTTGACATAGCAGACTGTTGAGGAGAAAGTTGTTGTCTCTAATTGTTTTATTTATTATCTTCAAGAAGCCTTTGGTTAACCTGCATATGATGATTACAATGACTATGATGAGGTTGATTTCCAAAAAAAATCAGCAACATCCTTTCATCCAGAAAAGGATTCTTTTCAACAGTCTTATGAAAGCATTCAATCCATTTATGACAGTTATGACCTATATCATAGGGAAAATTGTGACTTAATTGGAGGTAAGTCATTTCCCTTATGATTTTCTGCATTTAATATTTTGAAAGAAAAATTTGAAGTTGCTTATAGTGCAAAGAGAGTTGATTTGCAAAACCACACAAGTTTTTTGGAACATAATGATAGCATTATAAATCAACAACAACCTTTCCATGTTCTTAGTGATCCTATGGTTCTCTATATGGATAATTTTATTGAGGTTGAAATGAATGATAAGGAAAATGATCAGACTGTTGCCATTTGTTCTGAGAATGATCTTGCATTTGAAAACTTAGAACATGAACCATCAAGATTTGAAGAAAAGGATACAGTGAAGAAAGAATATTTTATGTTACTCTATACTTGTGAACAAGAAGAAACTATAGACACAAGTTGTCCTTTCTTTTTTATCTATCAACAAGTGGTATTCACACATATTCTTCAAGATCCTTTTGCATTTATGTTGGAAACAACAGAGAAAGAGACCTTTATGAGTTACCCAGAATCAATCAATGGAGTTGGTTCTTCAAAGGGTATGAGTTTTCGGATTGGATTTAATTTTCAAATTGAATTTCCATTAAGTAGGGTTATGCAAGGAATTCAATTAGTAGACAAGGTCCTTGAGTGGTTGCACTGGATTTCTGATTTCACCTGATTAATCATCTCAAATATTAGGTTAGAAGTAGGGGAATAATCTCATCATATGAGAATTTTTGTTTATTTTAGTTTCTAGTTTTGTAGTAGATCAACAATAAGACTCCATAGCCCAATGGATAAGGAACTGAAACTGCAATTTTCTTGGCATCTCACATGGAGCATGCCATCCCCCATGGAGCTAAATGTTAACACATGGAATGTTCAAGAGTCAAGAGACTCTCCTAAAAGTTTGCAACAATTCAAAAATAAAGCATGTGTACCTTATGCAGACCCAAGTTTCTTGTTTTCATGTGAAAAATATCAATTTCAACCTTTTCTTACAGCCATCAATCATCATCTGCTGCAAACTCAGTGCATTGTGAATTTGTTGTGCTGCAAACCCCCTATTTTCCTCGCATGCAAAGACATGGTTAGTTTCACCTATGTTCGTTCATGCGAAGCCTCTTCTCATTATAATATTAACCCTCTCCATCCCTTTGCAAATTGAAATACTAATGATATAAAACCTAGCCTAAAGGATTGCTGCTACAAATTTTAAACTCTGCAATGAACTCACTGCGATGCAAACTGTTGTGGTGGGAAATCCCCCTATGGACTAGCACTTAGGGTTATATTATGCATGCAGATAAGACTGAAATAATCCTACTTTCTACCATCATCCCAGACCTAATCCCCATTTCTTTTAAGCAAATACATGGTTAAACGAACATACCTTGTTCTGGACGTTCGATGTCGATCCTTGTTCATGCTTGATCGCTTGTTAGCAGCTATCCTCCCAAGACTGACCTACATACAAAAAAAGAAACAAACTCTACATGCATTTGTTCTACAGATTAATGGGTTAGAGATTCAAACATATATTCACTAAACTATGAAGAACTCATATAGTGGGACGGGAAAAGCATTTCTTTATTATTAACTTTAATGAATCAAC
>SNQJ01S0056859.1:14873-37506 GCA_010110895.2 Picea sitchensis | reverse complement strand
GCACTCATTGTCAGAAGAGGGGTCATCTCATTGACCAATGTTGGACATTGCATCCAACCTCTCATCCACGGCACAAGAAGCAGTTGGGTGAAAAGATTGACAAGAATGGAAGAGGATATTCCATCATTGATGTGAGTCAAAATGATTCACAAGAAGACAACTTTCAGCATAAGAATTCGCCATTGAGTTGGCTTGGTAAGAAATGGATTGATTTCTTGAGTAAGTAAGGCTTTCATTTTTCTGTAGTAGATGCACATTGCAGCCTTATCTTTTCATCTTGTTGAAGTTTCACAAGTTGCAGCAGTTGTCATAAGTTGCAAAGATGCAAGTTTGCTTGTGTAGGCATTCATTTTTGGAAAGCACGCTTGTGTTATACCCCCTCGTTCAAGAACATGTCAAAGTGGGGTATGCTGTCCATTTTATTACAGCCACATTTACTTTTCATTTTCAGCTCTTTAGTACCCACATGCTTTGGGTTTAAGCACCTATGTTTCTACAGGAAGGAGAGTTGAAGTGCTATGCACATGCATTTGGTTTTGAAAGTGCATAAACAATGAACTGCTGATTGTCATCATGGATGAGTCATGATTGTTTATCGTTTTTTTTAGACTTGTCATTTGGGAAGGTTGACATGTTTCACATGAGTCTCGACTTATGTCGATTTTGCTTGACGACTGTGTTGTGTCGTTCATAGCTTTCGACGTGTGTTTAGTCGATGGTGTTTGTTGTCTTGTAAGTCATTTTGAGTGCACTAAAATGGAGGAAAACACCATGTGCTTTGATGAAGCACAAGATGCGACAGCTTGCTTGAAGAGCAAAAAGACTTTGCTGTCATTATTTTCAGTCTTGTGTCAATTTATTTTCAAGATTGATGGTTTTCTTGGCTTGTGAAAAGATGTCACAGGAATATTTTGCAGCCATTGGAGAGCGGTTTGTTGACGTCAAAAGAGTCCACAAGAGGGACTTGATTCTCAGTGGGAAGGCTGGTAGTCTTCCAAGTGCAGAGAGAACAGTGGGTCAACAACAGCCAGAGAGCAGTGGTTGAAGGGACATAGTCAGTTGCAGTGCAAGGCATGTCAAGGTACCCAGGTGATTGTCGAAAAGTCTTTTCAAGTAGAATCAGTTGATAGAACTTGAAAGCAGAAGAGCATTGAAGCTCAGATCGATGATTATAAGCTTTTGTGGGTCCAAAAGCCTTTCAGTGGGAAGGCGTGATCAAAATCTGGACCAGGGGTCTAAAATTTGCTCAAATTTCAAAGTGCTCGGAATGTGATGAAAATGGTGCCATTGCGTCCGTCTCGTTCTCCTGATTCCGGCGGTATATTTATTTTCGCAAACAGAGTCCGTATGGGGAAGTTATTGAGGTCTGTTCGCCGAGCCAAACAGGAAAAATTTGATGCTGACTGTACCTGTCCGTACAGTCCGTACAGGGCACGTGGCAGGACCGTACAGCACGTGTGGCATGTCCATACAGGACACGTGGTGATTTCTGGGTGTGACACGTGTCATGCATTTATGGACGTTTCAACTTACGATTTGACCAGTATTGAAGTGACACGTGTCACCACTGGATGGGTGACACGTGGCACATGCTGACGTCAGCAGTCTGCGTGGCCGAGATGTCGTGGCAATGGTACAGTCAACGTGGCAGGTGACGTGTCAGGTATTTACTGGTTCGCGTGGACGAAGTATATGTTGACACGTGGCGTCTAGTTGGACGAATGTTAGGGCGCCACGTGGCCCAATCAAAGGCTACCACATGGCACCCCTATTTTGACTATTTGGTTCGTTTTATAAAAATTTGTGGAGGTCACGGGGTTCGACCCCCGGACCTCCTCACCATACAAGCGCCTTAACATAGTTCTGCCAACCACTAGTCTGCTCATTAGTACTTGAAAGGTATACGGATTTGTTTATATTTGAATTAAACAATTGGTATTGGTGGGGGGGGGGTCGGGCCAGGGCTAAGCCCCGGCCCGAGGTTTCATTAGTTAACATGTGACCTTTGGTTCATACCCGGTGCGCACGGTGTTTTAACTATAGCCCGATTCATATGTGTTGCATTGACCATATAAATGGAGCGCGGGTGGTGTGTTGCAATAACATATGACTTTGGTTTAAATTCGTGCGTGGGTTTTCAAATGTGACCCACGGTTCCATGTTTCTATTAATATGACCACAATGCGTTTGTTTATGGGCGCGGAGGTATTTCTTTGAACACAGTTACATGCGGTGGCATATGACCACTGCAAATGGCGCGCGGTTATGTTATATGTAACCATTTTATGCCTCGGTTAACCATACGCGCGTGGATTTCAATGTGGGTTCTAATATTTGGTTTGGGTTTTCAAATGTACCCGCCACTTGTCAACATTTGGTTTAACCACAAAACTATTAGCCCTCTTTATGCGCTGGGACATGGTCATATGGCCCCCCATGCGCCCAACAACCCCGACTTGGGGGGCTATAGTCGCGCTAACGGAGCGACATTTTGCACCAATTTTGGAAGGCGCGCGTGTGCTAAGTTTTGGCACGGGAAAACGCCTGGAGCTAGGTTCAGACTTGCAGAGGTGCGAAATGGCGAACAGGAGACAACAAGCCAAAGGGGAAAAATGGCAGAAGCCATAACTTCTTCAATTTTTGACCAAATCAGGAGCTGTAAAAGCCCAGCTAGGGGTTTTTGGACGTTCTGAGTCCATTGGTGAGGTTTTCACAGGCATTTGAAGAACCCATTTACAGGTTTTTCACATTTGAATCTTGAGGAAGCTCCATGAAGTTTAAAGCCCTCATTGTTTGAGGCATTGCTCTGATGAGAACATAACCATTTTCTGAGATTGAATAGTCATTCTTGACTGTTTATTATGCTATGAACACATTGGGATAGGTTTCAGATCCATTGGAGGACTTCTACAGGTGTTTTTCAGCCCATTGAATCTCAGGGAAGCTTGGAGGTCACATGTAGAAGAGGTCATTGCTGGATGAGCCATTGTCCATTTGCATAATTTTTACAGTCAAATTTCGGGTTTTTATGTATTCTGAATCCAATGGTACAGTATGTAAATCCATTGGAGTTGAGCAGCATCTTGTAATGATCATTTGACAAATTAATCCCAAAGAGCCAAGTCCATTGAAGGAGGCTCAAGGAGACGTAGCCCAGAGAGGGGTGAACTCCTTTATCATCTTGCTGTTATTGTGAGTTTGTTGTATTATTTGCTGCATTTTATATTGATGTACATTGGTTTATAACACATGATTCATCATTTAAAAGAACATTTCCTCACACATGTACATTGCAAACAAGAACCAAGAACTTAACACATAAACCCTCTTGCACATTTGAACACATGAAGCAAGGTCCTGTTAAGATTTATTTTATGAGGTAGAGGGTGCTTGCATAGCATAACAACTCAGCCTTCTATTTTCAAATCAGTAGGGGGAGAAGCCAAAGCAGTAGTTTGGCTGGTCGCTGTGTGTTGTATAGACAACTGCTACAACTGCTTCGTCAATTGCTCAGCAGGCTTTGTTTGTGCTGAACCAACAATACCATCGGCATGTGGTCCAACTCTTTGTCTAGTTTTATCAAGTATTGAGCATGGCACATCTGGAAAGATCTCGTATAATAAATTGGACCGAGAATAGATTATCTCAAGTTGTTGAGCTCCCATGATGGCATCTTCTTCAAAAAATACTCCCGACATCATGACGTCTTTGGATAAATGTGGGACCAAAGACTTAAGGAACCACTCAAGCAGGAATTCTGGTGGGACTGGTACCTTAATTAAACTCTTTCAATGTCTCCATTCTCGTATGTGATCAGAGATATGGTCCTCTTTTGTTTGTGAGAAATTGGCCAGTAATTTGGTGCCAGCGTCGTATCTCACAGGTAACTAGAAATGGTTTAGAAAATCCATTGCCAGTACACCAAAGGAAGATTATTTTGAGTGATTGAGCTTAATGTACCATTTCGTGGCACTCCCAATGAGAGTACATTAAAACAATCAGAACTATGCAGAGTCATCTTTCAATGAGTTAGATGAGAACCAAAGATGGAAGGTAGTCACATGATCTCCTAGATCTTCGTTAGGCTTGGCTTCAAACTTTGGGATGTCTGAAGGCAACTTTGTTGGCACAGGAGGCCAACGCGGATCATGACAGATAGGGTCATTCAACAACCTTGTTAAGCCTGGCAAATGAAAATTTCTCAGGAAAGGTAGTTTGGGTTGTTGGTGATAACCTCGGAAAAAGGGACCTGGAGTTTGACTGGCACCAAGTTGCCAGGAAAATTTCGACTGCTAGCCTGGATTCTGGTAAAAACCATGGACATGGCCAGCATATGGATTTTGCATGTGAGGAGACATCATCAGCTAATTTCCAAAATAGGACATAGATGGTTGGGCATGCATTACATTCAAAGGACTTTGGGAAGGGTTGCCCCATGTCGGTCCTATGGGGATAGGCATAGTACTTTGTCCGGGGTTCCATTGATTGTGAAAAGAATTACCCCATATCATTTTTCCTGACGAGGGAACATATCCCTGCCAAGAATTCCAAGGCCCTATTGCGGAATAAATTCCTGGGTGTGCCCCCTGTGCAGGAATAGTACCCTGCATAGGAATAGGTTATCCGAAACTGGGATTGCCCCCAATTGGGAAAGAAACAGACGAGAAGGTGTTGTTACCAAATGCACCGAACAAAGAAAATGATGTCAAACCTATCGGCATATTATGTGAAGGTGGTCCTTGACTCCCTACTCCAAATAAACTATGGTGTGCAGGCGGCCCGATCGAAGGTGAGTGAGTGCCACCGAGCGAAGGGGACGAAGGAGGGATATGAACTCCTCCATAAGGGAAAGAGTTAAAGGGAGCAGAAGTGCCCCACAGGTGGTCTTGTAGAGGAGCGTTAGAGCTCCTTGCCCCTAGACCTAAAGTTTTTGAAGTGGAGTAGGAAAGTACAGGACTTGTACCTGAACTAGGCATCCCGTATGAGAACGGAGGGACTATCACACTTGGTGTGAAAGGGGTTGTGGCCATTGCCAAAGACAGGATCGGACCACTGTGCGATGTAGAGGTGGTCGAGACCATGGTGGCTTAGACCGGTGACAGTGGGTTAAAAGGTGGAAACTCTCTTGTGGTGACAACCATAGTGAGAATTAAAGAATTCCCAGAAGGAGTAACAACATTTGTTTCCATTGTTGCGTGCGACACTGTCTGGCACTTGTAAGGATGAACCGGTATGATGGTGGGTGCCGAAAGATCAGTGGTGCAGGTTTCAATGATACCAAAAGATTTTTCTCCAAGGTCTAAAATGATCGATTCATCTGGATGTTGGTTAGGCACAATTTCTTGTGACCCGGTCGCTTCAAAAGACCATTGTTGGTCTAGCTTTCGCCTTAGTGGTGGCGAGGGTGGCTCTAGTGTAACCGGCGACAGGCTAAGAAGCCTTCGTGACCGGTGGAGCTCATGATCCTCCACTATGTGGGAAGATCAAATACACTCTAAGGCATTTTAGTCGTTCAAAAACAACACACTAAAAAAATTCCCTATAAGATAAGACAGGCAAACACTAAATTAATTGGAAGAACAGTTACAACAACCAACACTAGAGAAACTTACCGGTGCAAGTGCAAATCGAACAAGGAAGCACCCTCTGGGTATACTCTACAAAGTGTGGCTCGATATCTATCCTAGGTACCGCGGTATACCACCACAGTCACCTGTGTATGTCCCTAAAAAAGATAGGCAACTAGGTTGCCAGCGCGTGAACAGTCACCAGGCAGGTACAGTCGAAAGTCGGGTAGGCCACAATGAGCAGGGTATCAAGCCCAAAACCTATCAAGGGTATCGAGAGAAAGTGGTTCGGAAGACAACTAAGGACCTCGAATGGATTCGACACCCACGAAGCTCCGTGGCAAATGAAATCGAAGGAATCCCAAGACAAGCCCTCTATATGTGTTCTCCACTACGATTGGTCCAGCTTTGGAGGGGTTATCTCTGCTACATTTCCGCATGTGACCTCGTGTTTATCCCCTGTGTTAGAGGGGGGTCCCGGATAACCTTCACGATATTGGACTTGGACACTCTCTAACTCAGACTCCAATGTTTGATTTAAATGGCCTTAAAGAGTTTCCTCTCCAACCTAATCCAAGGCCCTAATCTTGAACTAGTTGGTTAACCCTACAAACATAAAAGTATAATGAATTTTAGATTTAGTGTTAATTTTATTGCTTGTCTTATGTCAAAGGGTATGAAATTGAAACTAGTGATGTTTGAAAGACGAAAGTAAAAATGAACAGAAATATGGAAACAAAAACCTTCACTTAACGCAAATTTTCAACAACTTTTCAAATTAAAAAAAAAAAATTCTAAGATCTTTTGAACAACAAACTTAAAGAAGGATTTCACTCGACTACGAGCTACTTACGATCTAAGCAAACTGTCAAGAACTTATGAAAGCAAAGACTTTTCCCTAGTTACTAATGCAAAACAACACTTTTCAACCAAACAAAGAAATGAAAGATTCTTTTTTTTATTTGAATGCTCACAAAGCAAAAAGGGAAAATATCAACAAGTCAAAAACCAAGAAAAACTTCTGGCCTAATCGCAGATCGCAAAGAATCACTTCAAGAAATCACACACTAGTAAATTAAAAAAGGACTCTCACACTTGTCTAAAAACCCTAAAGAAAACTTTGATGAAAACTTTTAAATGAAAAAAGAAAGCTATGGTTGAGATCAAACCTAAGCTACTGACTGCTAGGACAGAGATTTGAAAAGCCTGAGAGTTATAATTCTTGTCAAGGGAAAGGATTACTGCCTCACCCTCAACAAAAACTATCCTTCACAAGCACACTGCTGACAATTCAACAATAAGCGTGTGCACGCGAGCTATGTGGAGTCGGAGGGCGTGTACACGCGTGTTGGCCTTATACAGGCCATGTGTATCTCTAAAACTCTGAAACAAATAAAAATAGACAATCCAAACCTGGAAGAGACAACTGATACTGAGAACCAGGATCTCTTGAAGGCTTAGAGACTTTCTTTAACAAAAAAAAGAAAACAATGTAAGGAAAAATTCGTAAAACAAACCAATCTGAGATGAAGCCTAAGCTATAGACTGCAAACAACCAAGACTAGAAGGAGTTCCAGAAAACCCCTGAGAATGACTAATTCTGACAAGGAAGAGGATGACTGCCTCCAAAGTTTTATGGAATCATACACGCTACTACTACTTCTTCAACTAGCATTTACAAGTGGGCTGTAAGAAAGTAGGGTGCGGGTACACGCGTGCAGACCTTATGCAGGCCATGTGTACCTCTGTGGGTCTCAAAAAAAAATTACAGTCAAACAAAGAAGCAAAGATATCTGGTATGGAAGACCAGAATCTCTGTTAGCTTAGACTTTGTAGAAACTTAAAAAAATAGGAAAGAAAACTAGTCTTTTAAAAATACCCAAAAATATTCCCAGGAACCCTAGAGACTTCCCCAGTATGGTCGCCAATTCTTTTGTGGTGGGAAATCCCCCTATGGACTAGCACTTAGGGTTATATTATGCATGAAGATAAGACCGAAAGAATCCTACTTTCTATCGTCGTCCCAGACCTAATCCCCATTTTGTTTAAGCAAATACATGGTTAAATGAACATGCCTTGTTCCAGACATTCGATGTTGATCCTTCTTCACGCTCGATCACTTGTTAGCAGCTATCCTCCCAAGACTGACCTGCGTACAAAACAAGCAACAAACTCTACATGCATGTGTTCTACAAATTAATGGGTTAGAGATTCAAACATATATTCACTAAACTATGAAGAACTCATATAGTGGGACAGGAAAAGAATTTCTTTATTATTAACTTAAATGAATCAACTTACAATGTCAATACTGGACACCGCTACGCAAACCTGATCCTGGGCTCCTCTTCAAATGTCCTCCAACTTCTTTGCTCTGTATCTCTCTTTGCACAAGGATGGCTAAAGGGTTGGGACAATGGGAATGTGCAATTGGGTAGAGTTTCTTTACTGTTATTCTCCTCCCCCAAATAGGACCCCTAACCCTTCTTTTATAGGCTAGAATAAGTTAGGTATTTGGAGGAACCCTTGGCCATGCATAGTCGGGAGTTTCAGTTAACTCACCCAAAGCTGTGTGTTTCGTCGACAACTTTCCTTTTTTCGTGCTTTTGAAGGTCCACGCAGGCTATAGTGGGCCAACTAGCTTGGACACTTAAAAATGGATTTTTTAGAAGAGTTGTTCAGTAGTGTTTTAGCAAAGAAGGAATCTGAGATGGTTTGATGCCAGGTAAGCATGTATGGTGAAAATTAGGGTTATAACACAAACCATTTTGTTTTGTTGTGAAAAGAGGCAAAGAGGACACCCTGAGGTTGTAACAGGAATTAAAAAGGTTTTGAAAAAACTGATATGTTTTGAGGAAATACTGACACCTACAGGAAAGTTCACAGTGCATCCTACAAAGGCACTGCAAACTGCTAAAATTAAAACAATCTGCAGCAAATTAGTACACACCAAAGTCGTAATTTTATCATAACTCTTAAATTCTGATCTGGGTTCTTCTACCTTTTTTTTTTGGAGATGAATCACAATATCATTGAGTTTTTGACCAAAACTCAACTCAAACCAGTTCATCGTTTGGGAGAAAAATTGAGAACATCGCCTACATTAAAGTTTGTAGCGAATCCTGAAATTGCGTTGTAAACTCTAAGAGTCTGATAAATCCAAGTTGTAGGAGGGATGTCACATGTCTGAGGGGGTTATAATGGTTTCCTAGGAAGTATTTGGACATGAGGGACATGTGTTCTATCACCAAATAAAGCACAATGACCTGTTTCAAAAGGAATTTATCACAATAGAAAATATCCAAAAAATTAGGAGCTAGGTGGATTTTCGGTTTCACCTTGTCATAATAGCTCCTAGAGAAAAGGGAATCCAATGCAACCACTTGGGATTCGACCTAATTATATTAGGAAGGAATGATACACTATATATAGAAGTTTTTTTTTTATGAAGGTGTTCAGTGCATGATCAAAGAGAGGAGAGAGCTTGAGGAGTAGTTTAGATGCTTATTTGTAAGCTTTAGGGCCTGTTTGTAATCACATTTTCTACCATTAAAGATTCATGAGAGTTGTTTATCAGATTGTGTTCTTTATTTTCCATTTATTTTTTTATCATCTTGCTTGAATATATTGCAGGTATTGAAGATCAATGGATATCCATGGGTAGGAGAATTCATAAGCTGCAAAGGATTTGCAATGATTGCCTCCTTTCATGATTTTTGTTCAAGCATTCGTTTAATTCATTTTACAGAGAGGATAATTGCTTGATGAGTATTCTTCTTAGTGTCATATACTCCATTCTTCTATTCATCATTATAGATCCCTTTTGTCAGGTATGCATGTAACATGCCCAACCACCCACAGGCTGAGGTACACCACCTTCAAGCCCATCCCGAGACTTCTTTCTATTAACGATACCTTTTTAAATTAATAAGGATGCATAAAAGAAAAGGATTTAACCACATGCACAACAATAACCAACAATCATGCATATTTTAAAGATATAATCAATAAATAAATAAATACACGGTGGAATACATTCATATACAAGTGGATAATACCATAACAGAGAGAACTTATATTTATAAAAGAAGACGCCAACTGGTTGCATACCAAGGACATTCCACCCAACCGTAGATGCTATTGTTCCCAAAAATCAATAGTAGTGTCACCCCCGAGCCAGGGCTATGAATCCATAAGGATGGTTCTAGAGTGTTACTTGGCTTCCCAAACCAGTCAACACTCAAGCTCTCATAGGATTTCCCAGCACTCAGAACAATCCATATACTCATCTCTCTTCTACCCAGCTTGCACCACCCAAGAGAATGGACCTCCACCCTTCTCTTCTACATAGTCCCTCAGGCAGTCCTTCTCCTTATTTTGGGCTCCAACACAACTGGTCCAGTATCCCAATGTTGGAACTCTTAGGACTTACAACTGTGAACAACACTAGACATAGGCCAACTCATCTCAAACATGCAAACCTCAAGTGATGGCTAGATCACACCAACGACCACTACAACCAACAATACCGTGGCTAATCTTCGGCAGTTTGGTTCGCTTTCCAAAATCAAGATGCGGGTGAGGATAGATCCATGAGTAATAGGTAAGGATGGAATGAATGAACGAGTGAGAAAGCAAATGAAGGAGTGAACGTGCTATCAGTCGAACCCCTCATCAGACCAGAGGCAGGTTTAAGTAATTCATGGGGAATCAAGAACCTCCCAGCCTTCCCCAAGAATCCTGCATAAATGATCCACCCGCTTAGACCAAAGGGTAACTAAAATAAGAAATAAACATTTATTCCCTCAAGCCCCCTTACTTATGGAATCATATCCCCTTATAACTCTAGTCCTTGTCCATCTAGCAACCAACGATGTGTGTATTATTAATAATGATCAAAAAAATATATTTCTTTGGCACACTAGACTTTTAATAATTGTTTGGGTACTCTAGCCTCTCAACAATGTAACAATACATTATTTAAAACGGGGGTTCAAAACCTAGGGTGTTACATCCCCTCCCCCTTATTTTGGCACTGTCCTCAGTGCATATACAACATAGAGATCAAAATCTCAAAATTATTCAAAAATTTGCGGGTACTCTGCCTGTATGGCATCTTCATGCTCCCAGGAATCATATTCAGGACCGTAGCAAATCCACTGAACTTTTACCATCTCTATAACTAGATTCCAGAGCATTTTGACCTTTCTGTCCAATACTCGCATTGTCTAGACCTAAAAGTCTCCCTTTGTCTCTACCTGAATCAAATGCCAATCAATAACATGGTTAGGATCATGTACATATTTCTTTAGTAAACATACATGAAATACATTATGCACATTAATGGAAGAAGGCAATGCAAGCATGTATGCAACTGTCCCTATTATGTCCAATATTTCAAATGAACCATAGAATATGGCTACCAGTTTTGTACAACTACCCAATTTCAAAGAACTTTTCTTGGGCTTCACTTTCAGAATCACATGCCCCCCTACTTTAAATTCTCTAGTTGTCCTATTCTTATGTGCATAAATTTTTTGTCTATCTTGATTTGTCTTTAAATTCTTCTTGATCTTAACCATCTGGTCTTCCATATCCTTGAGCAACTCTGGCCCAAGTACCACTCTGTCTGTTGGGTTTTGTAAGGTAGCTAGAGAGGTAGTGGGGGGGCCCAGAGGGCCCATAGTGATAATAGTGGAGGTCATTCAATGTAAGGTGGACTAGGTCCACTATATTATTAAATAAGGCCCACTATGGTAGTTAGATATAATAAATGTAAAGAGGACTTCTTAAAAGGTTATGCTGTATCACTATGGGCCCTAAGACTACTACCTCTCTAGCTACCTTCCCATTCTCCCTTGTTAAATTACTAAGCCGGTCTTGCAAATATAATCACAAAAATCTTGAATACACAATAGATCCACACAAGAAGATAGAAGAAACCACACAATATTATTACCAAACCCTTGAGTGGGAAACACTATACAATGGATCCTATTGTGTAAGGGATCCTCTCATGTTCATGCCTTCTCTTCGAGGGGGCATCCTCTATTGAGCTACGCTCCAAATACAATATTTCTCTTCATATCTCATTACATTGCTTGAGCCTTTATGGTGGTACATCTCTAAGAAATTTCTAGAGAGAATCTTCTAGAAGTAGAACCTCTAAGAGAGTCCTCTTACATTTATTATATCTAACTTACCATAGGTAGATGCTTATTTACTAATATAGTGGACCTAAGTCACCTTACATTGAATGACCTCCCTTATTATCACTATGAGCCCTCTGAGCCCCCACTGCATATCTAGCTACCTTACATTAGTGTAGGGTGGCTGAGAGAAAGTAGTGGGGGGGACCAAAGGACCCATTAGATAAATAATAGTGGAGGTCATTCAATGTAGTGGACCTAGTCCTATATTAATAAATAAGACCCACTATGATAGATATAATAAATGTAGGGGGACTTCTCTTAGGTTGCACCTAAGAATTCCTCCTAGAAAATGTTCTTAAGTGATGTGCTTACTATATAAAGGGATATGAAATATGGGCTATGAAAGTATTATGTTGGAGGCTATCGTGGGAATACTTGTGCCCATGTGGGATCCCGATGCCTACCTAGAGTTGATATAACTAAAGTGATTGTTTTTTCTATATTGTTCTTCTATATCTGTTGTGTGGTGATTTTTATTCAGTATTGGGTTCTTAACAGAGATATCGAGCACTTTCCTTGGGGACATTTGTGGAGCAAATATTTTTTATTTTTGCAGATTTTTTTTTCGGGGCTTGAGAAAAAGAGTGCCGCGACATTATCAAAGTTTTGGTATATTTTGGGTGCAAAATTTGTGAAAAGGGGTTGTATATCTGAGTTCCTCTCATAAAAACCAATTAAAAAAAAGTCGTTCCAAGCAGTGGGAAGGTCAAGATATTGAGGGTTTTAAATCTGTAATTTTTCAGGGTTTCTCTGTGATTGTGTGTTGTGATTTTTTTTTTTTTGTAGTAGTTGGAGGCTGAATTTTTCCAATCAAGTTACAGAGCTGAGTTCCTCTCACAATTTCACCCAATTTCAAAAAAATCAGCCAAAACGGAGACCAGGAAGTGAAGTTATCAGCATTTCAAGTTCAACGGTTTTTAGGGTTTTCGAGAGAAAAAGCCGCGATTTTTTGAAATTCTTGAGTTTATTTTTGGGATTTTCCATGATGTGCAGGACCGAAGAGTTCATAGGGTGCTCAGATGGCTATTTCTTCTGAAACAACGAAAGAAATTCTTGAATCATTCAAAGCTTAGATTGGATGACAGTTGGATGAATTATGCGGATAGCCTCACAAAGAGCCTCACACATAGCCTCTTGACCTCAGATACACATATGGCCTCAATGATAGTTTTCATAGTATTCAAGATTCATTGAATGACATGCGGAGAGATTTCTTATGCAGGGCCTCATGCATAGTCTCATCGAGAAATATATGCTTGGTATATGATTTTGAGACGATTGTGATGATTGAGTATATGGATAGTTGTCATTTAAGGTGACAAACCACTTCCATATTTATTTGATGAATTCTCCTGCTCTGTAGAGAACATCAATGTCAGTCGAGGAGCTAGTTACAGTTGATCTGCATATTCTGATGGTATTATTCATTTCAGTTGCTATGACCATACCCACTATAGCGTTGGATCTTCTTATTTGGATCCACACAGTAAGTCAATGGATCTTTGGAACATCATTTTGGAGTTGGTTATTGGGTTCCAAAATGTTCTACGGGGAGTTCATTATGAGCACTTGGACATGGGACGAGGACTTACAATGGAAGTGGTTGGACTACTTTGACATGGTGGATTTCCTTTCTACATGGGACTTTGGTTCTTTGGTCTTCTTCAACATTACGGTCCACAATTATCCATGGGACCACGGTATGGTTGTACATCAAAGCGTTGAGGACAACGCTTTCATAAAGAGATGGAATGTAAGGTAGCTAGAGGGGAGTGGTGGGGGGGCGGAGGGGCCCATAGTGATAATAGTGGAGGTCATTCAATGTAAAGATTGGACTAGGTCCACTATATTTAATAAAAAGGCCCTGGGTAGTTAGATATAATAAATGTAAGGACTTCTTAGAAGGTTTCTACTTCTAGAATATTCCTCCTACCACAGAATGTTCTTAGGTGATGGTAGCACTATATATAAAGGGGTTCAAAGCAATGTAATGAGACATGAAGAGAAGGATATAAAGGGGTTCAAGCAATGTAATGAGACATGAAGAGAAGTATTGTATTTGGAGCTGAAGCTCATTAGGAGGATGCCCCCTCGAAGAGGCAAGTGAACAGGAGATGATCCCTTCCATAATAGGATCCATTGTATGGTGTTGCCCTACCCTAAGGGTTTGATATAATAAAGTGGTGTTTTTCTATATTGTTCTTCTATATCTGTTGTGGTGATTTTGTATTCAGTATTGGGTTCTTAACAAACTCGACAAATGAATTGACACCACCCAACCCAATTTGCGATAATCTCTTGCTGTTTTTGCCCGAAAAACACGACATGAGCATTGACGTGCAGTAACCACACGACATGAGCATTGACGTGGGCTTGTATGAAGGAATTGACGTGCATTGACCAAATTGCATTTATATTATTGGAAAATCGCACCCCAATTTTCTTCACCTCTGTATCCCACTCAGTTACAATTTACAGCCTTTCAAATCTTCCAGCTCAGTGACGACATCTTTCACACCTCCTTTACGACACAGTGAAAGGCGGTCACTGACTTTACCTTTATGTCCCGTCAATTTGGCGATTTATTTTCCACGGTATTTCCTTCCAATCGCCACTTACTTTACCTGTATGCCCTGGTCAATTCGGCAAATTCATTTTTCAACCAATTTATCTCCAAGTTATTGCCTTGAAATTTCTAACTCACACATCAAGGACTTTCTAACCCTGGTTAATGATGTTCTCCATTGATTCCCACTCTACATCTACTGTGACTCATCTTGTAAAAGAAAAAACTTCAATAGAATTTTTTTTTCCAGATGCAAAAATAACTTGATGGGAACCCACCTTGATACTTCTCCACATAGTGGATAATATGGGAGTGGAAAGCAGTAGCCCCAGGGACTCATAGCTAGGCTTGAACCTGTGACCTCTCCCCAAACTAGAAAAGTGTGCGCACGTCTTGCCAACTGAGCTATCCCATGGAACTAACTTCAATAGAACTTACTCCAAGATGAACCATTTTGATTACATTGGGTATGTTTCTTCGTTAGTAACTCCAGATAGTGGATTTCCTTTTTACACATATACTTGGTTGAATGTTCTTTGTTACACGTATATTTGGTTGAATGTTATATGCTTTATCTTTCTCTATATATATGCAATGCACTCTTGATTATTTTTTGTTGGTAGCTAGGTTTAGATAGTATACTGTTCTAACTAAGGTGTGCTACATGGACATAGAAAATCCACATTAAATCTCGAAACTAAAACATGTAAAATGAAATCAAACAATAATTTATTATAATCTCAAGATCTATAAGTTTCTCAAAAAAAAATACCAATGCTTAGTAGTAGACCCATCAACAAGCAACCATTGTAAGAGATTCAGTGTAAATCTCCTTTGTTTTCTATATAAGGTTATGCTCCCTCTTCATTTAAAATAAAAATATATAAATAACATCATTAAATTCATAAAGTGAAGGATTGATGTCATCCAAATTCAATTCCCACTACCATAATCGTATTAAAAATCTTCAAAATATATAATATATAAAAGTGTAAACTCAAAAGGATTTAGAGGGAATGGAAGAGACATTATCATCGATTGAATAACAAAGAAAATTAGATTCCCCCAACATACATTTAGAAAAGTATGTGTGTCAATTTAAAGGTGATATTTAACATATTAAAAAATATAAAGTGTCTTTGTTAATCAATTCCATTACATAGAAATGTAGAAGAAGTGGCACAAAACTTAAAAACAACATGACCACATGTAATTTTTTGTAAAACTATAGCTCAAGTCCATATCCCATGATTTAAAAAAATAAATATGAAACATGAAGTTAAATTATCCAAACTATAGAAATATTCGCCCTCTTATGTTTAAACACCCAACATAAAATAGATAACAATATATAAACTAAACATAAAACAAATATGAAACCTAATCAAAGTGGTTGTTTCCAATAAGATATAGGATAAATGAGGCTTATAATTTGAATCTTGTAATTCCCACATGCTCCATCTATCTCTATAGAATATGATAAATGGAGGGAAATTAAATTGACAAAACTTATGACAACCCAAAAGGGAAGAGATGCATGGAGGGATGAAAATACAAAATATTTAAAATAAGAATGGAAAGTAAGGATAGTGGATAGTAAAGTAGGGGATAAACTCGCACACAATGTAATTTGGACCGTCTTGGCTTTAGACTTACTTCCTTATATACACAAGTTTAAAAAGTTCTTCAACATTATTGATGGAATCTTGTTTTCCATCATTAGCTATTGAGTTTATAAAGTGAAATCATATTTTCCATCTTGAAAATAATCTCTCAAAATGAAAAAATATAAGATATAAGAATAAATAAGTGTAGTTTACTTGTTGGAGGGCCTAGTTGACTCTAACGACTAGACCCACTAGTTGATTAAGTATCGGTTGACTAGGAATGACAAGTCAAATTGTCAATCTGTTGACCATTGGGTTGGGTCGACTGACCAAGGTAGTTAAGCGACTGTAACTACATGATAACTAAATAGTATAAATATGTGATCATGAATGTAAGAAAGTGGTAATATAATTATACTATCTTGATACAATAAAGCATACTTGTTGTTGGTATGTCCATTGATTTCTCTTCCTTCTCTATTATATGTGTGTGCCTATATGATGCTCGTATAATACATTACATGAAGTACTATTGGTAACCTTTTTGTGCAATCCCCTAGATTACAACATTAGCCCCCTTTCTGGTAGTACTTGATCTAGGACAATTCAATAAGATTATGCACACAAATGTTGAGTTTGGAAGAGATATGTGAGTGGTGGGAGAGAAAAAACAATAATTACCTAAATAATTATGTGAGAAGGAATCGATTTACATTTGTAGAAGCAAAATCCCATTTCTTCACCAAGACCCACAAAAAACTCTTTGAAGCGATCCCCCCAAAAATTAAAAATTACATCGACAAACCTGCACATAAATAATCTTACCACAAAGGAATGGTTGATGTCAAAAATAATTAACGAGGGGTGAAAAAATTTGCATGAGAGGTTTGAGAGCATTACAAATGAATTTTTTGAAGAATAATAAATTGAAGAGAGAACGCCTATCAACAACATTAAATGAAGATTCTATGACAACATTCCCAATAGTTTATTTTGTACCATACCTACTTTATTGCATAAATTTCTCCTTGACAAAGGAGTCAACCATATTGTAGGCTATCGACCTCCTCCAACAACACCTATCAATATTGATTGGAGACAGAGACAACAAAACTAGAAGCAATTCCTCGAACCTAACTGTAAAGACACCAAAGCAGCCTCGGAGTTCTTTTTGAAGAAATAAACATGGCTAGCACCTACGTTGTCGTCAACCTAGAGTAATTTACAGTTCGCGGTGGTGGGGTAGTTGTCCTTGAGATGCCTCATTTGGAGTAGACCAACTTGCACCAAAGAGAAACTATGCCAGCAAAAGGGAGGAAGTCGACCAAAAACAAGAGAGAATATAAATTGGATGAGGAGTCATAGAAAATAATTGTTCGAAGAATGTAGTTCCATAAACCCTCTGTCGAAATTCAAAAGATATAAAGGGACACAAGAAAGAGAGAAAGAGAAGATATGCATAATAAGAGGTACCCCCACTAGTCGAATTAAAAAAAACCTCAGGATCAGTAGATCATTGGAGAACTAGACCGATCTTAGTTTAGAGACGACCAACTAGATGTGGCAAGAGGAGAAGCCTTGATGGTTCCTAAGTGGAGTGAAAAATTGCAGTTGGTAGAGGCTAGCATTGTCACCCTACAACTGGCAGAAACTATTGAGAGTATGGAAGTGGATGACTCATGCCTTGTATTATGTCAATCTCCAATCCCATAAGTGGAAAGTCCTCGAATAAGAGAATTCCTCCATCAATAGCTACATATTGAACTTGAACCCTACTTGGTGTGGCATTGAGTGGACGACCAAGAAAATATTAGAGATATATTACCGATTGAGATACCCCATACTAAACAAAATTGGGTAAGCAACCAAAATGATGAAAGCATACTCTTACACATAAAGGATCTCACAGATGCACCCCATCTGTCAAATTTAACATCTGAGGAAGAAGAAGCACGTTTGAATGATAATCGTGATAAAGCGATGTGACTGTGAGGACAACAATTTACTAAGTATATAGATAAGGGGTTCCAAATGAATGATATCCCCAACAAATAAGTGAATGAAGCAAATGAAAACTCTTAAACATTGTTAAAGAAACCTAAACCATTGACCATCCCAGTCGAAACGACACCTTGACCAATAGCACAATAAAAAACATAGTCAACTCCTCTAGTCAGTTGATCAACACAACTGACTCAGAATAATCCTAAGTCGACCTCTCAAATTATATACAAAGTTTGCAATGGAAATGACATGGCATCAATAGGTTTGTGGGATTGGGTTTGGGAGGGTCCTTTGTCTCCTTGTGTTCTCTAACCCAAAAATTGGGTAGGAATGTGCAATAAACTCTCATAGATGGTGAAGGGAAAAGAATAGTGGTTTCAAGTCTCCCTGAAGGAATTTTGGTACCATAGTATTACTTTCTATGGTGTGTCATGAAATGTAACTCAAAACCTTTATTTGTAGGTGGAAAATGATACCAATTCTAAGATCTAGTTTCCATGTGAACTCTCTCATTCTATTGATCAAAATCAGTAAGTTTAGTGGACATCATGTAAGACTGAATAAATGTTATTAATAATTGATGGGTTTAACAAAATTTACATATACCCACTACACAATCTAAACAAACATGAGTGCATTAATGAGTCACTGATTAGTATTTTTGGCATTTATGAAGGGTTACACATAAATCAAATGATTGTATACATGTCATGCATAGAAAGAGGGGAATAATGTGTGTGCCCTAGAAAATGGTCAAATTATGGATTGAATCAACTAAGAAACTAACAACTAGGCTTCTCAAAGGAATGCCAAGGGAAGACTAGGGTCAAGGTTTTTGTTATAACCCTAAATTGCACGAGACATGCATACCTAGCATCAGGCCATCTTACTTGTTATTTTTACCAAGCCATCATTGAACAAATCTTCTAAAAAACCTTTTTTTTGAAGATGTATGTGCCCTGCACCACTACTGCCCACGTACACATGCTTGTTTCACCATTACAACCCGCGTATACTCACAAAAAACGCGAAGAATAAAACGTTGCAAAGGGATACGGGTTTTCAGATAGTTACCTAACCATTTGACCGCCCATAGTTGGTCACCCAACTGAATAACTATCTTTTTGGCCTATAAAAGAAGGCGTTGGGGTCCCATTCCAACAAGAATCATGAGATCAAAGAAACTCTACCCATTTCAGTATCCCCCCTTTGCCCCAATATTTTGCAACCACATTGTGAGTTTGAGCCAAAAATCCTTTTTCCAACCATTTTTCCTCCATTACAAACCCTTGCCATTTCCCTAGAGAGAACTGAAGAGGAGAAGAATACGTGGAAGCAGTTGGTGCATGGTGAAGAGGAGCCCAGGACCGAGTTCGAGGAGAAGTTGTTGGTCTCATATTGTAAGCGACTTTGTGAGATTAATATAAATAAATACTTTTTATGTCCTGCCAAATGATGTCTTCAATCTTCATGACTTGTATTTTTGTTATGATATCTAACCCACTAATCCATATATAGAATGCATGCTTGTAGTTTCTTGTTTGTCTTTTGGTGAATGCAGGTTGACCTTGGGAGGATATATGCAGTCGAGAAACAATTGAGTGCAAAGGGATCGACACCAGACGCGGAGTTGAAGATAAGCTTATTGGATCCCTATACTTTGTTTTTTATGTATGATTGTGGGGTAATGTCGGGATAGTTGTTAAAAGTAGCAGACTTTAGATGGTTAGCTCTGCCTGCACTTTAGAACCCTAGTGTAGTCCATCGGGGGATTTCCTGCTATAGCAGTTTTATCCTAAGGAGACTAGGAATAGTAGGACTTATTCCTAGAGGAGAAAAGAAAGACTTTTATCATGTAGCTCTGGTAAGAGAAGAAGTTAGGGTTTTGTGGAATTTGAAAACCCTAGTGCTACCTAATGTGCTTGTTAGCAAGAAGATAGAGAGACTTGATCTTTTGCAAGTGTGGGATACAAATGTAGGTTCCAAAAAGGACTTACCATTGTTTATGATACCCTGTTGATGATTTCTAATAGAGTGAGCTATTGGCTAATGTCATCTTATGGTTTTCATCGCTAGGGTTTGAAGAGCCTAACTTCTAACAACCCCTGATAAGATATTGGTAGGTGCATGTACTTCATATTCTAAATATATATGAAGTGTTTGGGTTGTCCAAATGTTGTGTACTTGCATAATTGAATTTTAGCTTATGACATCTTCGTAATTGAGTAATTCTAGTACTAGTTATGGAGGTTAATTTGACATAACATTGAGTTGAGATTGTTAAGTGATTTAAAATTATGTAGAAGATAAATGAGAAAATTTATTTCTATAATAAATTATTGTAATATTTCATTTTTTAGGTCACAATATTTTCAAGTGACCACTATTTGAGTGTGTATTGTCATTGGATTTAGATGGAGATAATTCAAGAGGTAGTCCATATTGTTGGTTGTGAGTTAGAATATGGATATCCACAAAATTCATGCAAATAATTCAGAAGGAATGATCTATTGATGATGTAGAGATACATGGTTGATTAGCAGGCAATGCTACTTGAGAACCATTAATTTCTTATGGATTTAGCACTTAGCAATATTTTTCACCATAAGATATTCCTTAATGGGTAATGCAAGTATTTATAATCACTATAGAAAAAAATCAAGGGATTAATACACATAAAATTCACACTTTGGAATTCAAACGCTCTGAAATTCATATATTCATCAACATAAAATGCAAAAAGAATGAGATTCATAAAAAACGTGCCATGAAATGTGTGTGTGTGTGTGTATTCAACATCATCTAAATTGTACATTTTTTACAAAATGGAAACTCGTGTCCAATATACAAAGTGACAACAAGTGCCCTAACATAAAAAACATCCATATGGTGGCCTAGATACAAAATGGCAGTCCATGATGCAACCCTACATCAGTTACAAGGATCAAGTCAAGAAAATTAAACAAATATGCATAAAATCGAATTCATGAAACATAAAAATTATCATCAATGCATTATCTCACCGTGAATATCTTAGGCCTCGATGGAGATTCACTGGAAGATGGAGCACTAGGTTGTATAACCTGATCCGAGAAAACCTCTATTGTGGTAGTCCTGTTCAATGGGGCCGATGAAAATGGTGGTGGGGGTGGGTGGCATTGATCTAGGGGATCAAATTTTGCTCAAAATTCAAAGTGCTCAGAATCGCTTCAAATCGAACGGGTGCATAGGCCTCGTCGTCACGAACCCAATGCAACTCTTTTGGGTTCAAACGGATGTCAGATGAGTGAGATATCGCGTTCTGTTCAAATCGTCAAACATGCAAAAAAAATGTGTTGATTGTACAGTCCATATAGATGTTGATGTGGCAGGGCCGTACACTGACGGGGCAGAGCTAAGTTGGCAGATAGGTGGAAGTTGTGTGGATGAATCATTTCTTGACATGTGGCATTATGGCGAATGGATTGGTGACACGTGGCCCAAACAAGGGCTGCCACGTGTCACCCGGGCATTGGTTAAAATTTGTGTAGTCAGCAGGATTCGACCCCACGACCTCTAGGCAGGGAAAGAGCCTTGGGAAGGGCCGCCCAGCCGACGTGCCCACCGTTGTTTCTTATTATATATATGGCAATAAATTTATTTGAATTGCAATATGTTTTGATTTGGGTGTGGACAGGGCTGGGGATAAGCCCCAGCCCCCATTCATATATGTATACCATATGACTACATGCACGCGTAGTTAAAATGGAGCCCACAACACATATGACCGGTGGTCCATACAACCCACAACACATATGACCAGTGGTCCATACATTGTGTGGGAGTTTAATTACCAATGGTTTTAAAACCACGCCGACACTTGTCGCTCTACCATTTGACTTGGGACTTGGCCCCTTTTGTGTGCGCATGCGGTCATATGGGAAGCCACATGCCCAATGGTTTGGCGGTTAGGGGCTAGGCGTGCACCCTAACCGTCCTACAGTTCGCACGGTTTTGTGGTTGCACCCAGTGCTAGGTTTTAGCATGGAATTGAGCGTGGGTGCTAGGTTGGACACACAGAGGTGCAAATTGTCGATCCGGAGACAACAAGTTTGAAGGGGAACTTCCAGGAAGCCTATCTTCTTCAATTTTTGGCCAAATCAGGTGCCGAAAAAGCCCAGCTAGGGGTTTTTGGATGTTTTGAAGCCATTGGAGCCATCTATTTTGAATTTTGAGCATTTTAAAGCACATATTTTAGCACTTTGAGAAAATAATACAAAAGATCCATTGGAATATGGACCAGGAGATGTAGCCCAAAAGAGGGGTGAACTCCTTTATCATTTGCTATGTTATGTGTTGATTGTTCAGTTTTATTTGTTGCTTATTATCTGCATCTTGAATGTGTAATTTCTATAAAAATTTGTGTTTGCAAAATTGATCCATTTGCATAAGAACACTTGAATTTAAACTTGCAAATATTTTCAAGAATACAAGCCTTTATCATTTTCAGATCAAGTTGGTATCAGAGGTTAGGTTTTTGAAGGCTTGATTATTTTCAAGTGTTTTGTTTTCTGATGCTCACAAGGTTGAAACTCACAAGAGGAGAAGGTCAACTTGTAGAGCCAAGTTCTCATCCTTCAAGAAGAAAAATTATTTCATCACCTCAAGCTTCAAGGAGGCATTCACCAAGTATGGCTC